>KE157052.1:121075-176715 GCA_000411055.1 Leavenworthia alabamica
GATCACTATAGCATATAAAGCTGGTTTCTTAGAGAAAATAATCAAAAACATGTCGTGTGTTTAACATGGTTAGCGGGAAAAAAATCATCAGTAAATTGAATTTGGTTCAAGAAAATGTATTAACAAAGTTTGGGAAGAGTTAAAACTTATGAACTAAAACTAAATACGTCCATAAAAACTATATGCAAAGAGTAAAAAATTGAACTTCGTTTGATGATTTGATCCATGAAGAATAAGGTTGAGTCGATAAACTCTCTAGTTGCTTTTATTACATCAAGATATGGATCTTGTTTTTAAATATTACTATGAGTCCATACTTTAACAAAGGCTATGCTAATTAACCAAAAAAAAAAGAAAAAAAAAAGGGAAACAGAGTACTGTCTCAAAATGAGATAAATTGATATTTTAGTTTCTTTAGATATAAACCAAAATGTATTTATGATTACTTTTCCATTAGATTTAACACATAACACAATGTGAGACAAACCAAAATAATTGAGGATCCTAAGAGACGGATGTTGGAAGATCCACTCGACCAGTAAAAATTATAGCTTATAATTTATTTATAATGTTTTTCAGACCAACTTAAATAAATATAATAAAGTTATTATCAATAAAGAAAAAAGTATATTAAGTACAAAGTTAGTCGGTATAAGGAAAAATAAGACCACATAATTTGTCTTATTCACTAAACAAAATAAAAAATAGCCTATATCCATTTGTCTTATTCACTAAAAGAAATAAAAACAGCCACTAAACCCGGTCAAGTGCGAGAATTTCGTGAAGACCAAACCAAGCACATAGTTTTTATTTAAATAGTAAATAGGATATAATAAACATACTAAATATACGAGTTTAATAGTTTCTTGTATTGTCAACACTATGAATAAATGATATGGTCTAGGATCTTTTATTGCATGAAATGTGCATATTTAATCTTGTAAATATGTGTATTTGCAACTAAATTTGACTATGATGTTACATTTGGAATTAAAAATAGGTAATAATAACCAACTATGATTTGCATTAATCAACCAAAGTGCTTTGTTAAATTATTATATGTAATTACTAAATAAAATAAGTTAACAACTGAAAACTTCAATAATAATAATAATTATAAACAACGTTGTATAGTTTTCGAGCTGGTAAATGGTGCCTTGTTTTCTGCCGGTTGTCTCCAACTCTATCTCTTGCCAAACCACATGATTAATTGGTCAATATAATGTTATTATACATTTGTTTGTTAAGATTTAGTTTATGTCATGTCGCTATTTTCAGACAGGTTTTAAGGAAATTTGAAACATTAGTCTAAAACCCCATGCACTTGTTAGTCTAAACATGTGCATTCAGTTTCAAATTCGGATAATTCTGTTTAAAATCCGACCAATATCAGATTCGGTTCGATTTCTTATACTTTAACAAAAATAATCTATATTTTTAGATTTCCGATTCTCATTCCGATTATGATATTTCTGAATATTATTTGGATCAAATTCAGATAAGATTTTTGGATTGAACTTAGATCAGATTTCAAATTCCGTCAAATATAAAGCATAAGTTCCACATCCACCAAAATATGGGTCAATCTCAAGATTCAAGATCAAAACTGAGACGAAAATAGAGTTTGATACTCATCTACTGCATTTTGATTTGTCACTTAACAAATTTAAGTCAGTCTTCAATTGTGTTTGTTTAAATACAATTGGTTAAAATCCTAAATATTGAATGCAGTAAGTAGTATGCTTAAGGACCAATACATTGAGCAACATGTAATTTTTTTTGTATTGGCTCAAAAGGAAATTGTAAAACGGTAAAAACATAAACTGGAAATACTTATCTTGAAAATATTTACCTTTTGCCTCTGATCTAAGTAAACGAAAGCTATAGTTTAGAAAATAGCAAGACGTTGGATAAACAAAAAGCTGGAATAGCTCAGTTGGTTAGAGCGTGTGGCTGTTAACCACAAGGTCGGAGGTTCGACCCCTCCTTCTAGCGATTTTTATTTCTTTTATTTACATATTATTTTCTCCAATAGACCAGAGTAAGTTTTATCCTTTAATGGCTGTTAAAAACTTACGAGAGAACATACTTAAAGCTCAGAAGAAAGATTCCAAACTCTTATTTCATTATACAAACATTAAGACTTGGTTTACATATATAAACATTGTTTCAACACAAACACACGAACCATACAAACTCTTTTTTACATGAACACGTTTTTATTCACTCTCTTACATCTTCCTCTGAAGAGTAAGCAAATCAAGACTCGATCCATATTTCACATTCAAAGCTTGAGCACACCAACCATGTCCATCATCAACCGTCGGCATCCTCACTTCAATCACAGGAACCACTGGACTAGACGATCCAGGCATTAACACAGCTGCAAAAACACGTAAAGCATTCGATGCATCTATGTCCATACAAACATTAATCTCTGGAACACCTTTAGGTGACTCTGGTATCCCAACGATCTTGAAGTATCCAAGAAGATGATTCTCTTCAACAGTATCTCCTTCTCCTTCATATACAATGATTAAAGCTTCCTTTTGGTTATCATGAACTGTTGTGAAGAAGAGATCTTTTCGTGCTGGAACCATTGTGTTACGAGGAATCACAGGTATGAATTTGTTTCCATTAGCTCTTACTCCAACAGCAAGAGCTGTGGCTTGTATGGTTAAGAGATCTAAACTACCAAATGGATCATGAATCCCTGAAGTCACTGCACCTTCTAAAGCAGCTCCTCTAACTGCACCTTCTAATGGATTCACACCTTTGTAAATCTCGTCTTTCTTGCATATGTTCTTGAGAATGGTTCTTACTTTAGGGATGTATGAACACCCTCCTACCATTATCACATCATCGATATCACCAGTCTCGACTTTAGCATCACGTAAACATTGCACAACTAGCCTTTCACATTCCTCAAAGACCTTCTGGTTCACTTCTTCAAACTCCAACCTATCAAGAACCTTGGAAATCTTGTTACCATTTCCCAAATCCACTTCGATTTGTACATTTTCTTGATTCGATAGCTTGTGTATAGCATCTTGCACCGCTACACGAAGCAACCCTGAAGCTTCTGCATTTGATGGAGCAATATGATGCATTGTGTTCTGCAAAATGTCTTCTCCTCCAATAGTGTTACCAGCCAAGGCTTTAATCTGTGAAACACCACCAGCAGTTGCAGTAACAGTAACATCACAGTAACCAGCACCCATATTGAATATAACAGCAAGCCTCTCACTTCCACTTCCCATATTATCATGTGTAGTCATCTGTTGTTGTTGTGCATAAAGCAATGCTATTGCTGTTGGTTCAGGCATCAAACGAAGAACATGAAGACCAGCCATAGCACAAGCACGTTCAATCCTTGTAAGCTGAAACCTAGAGAAGGCAACAGGAACAGTAAGGACAACATTTCTCACAGGCCTTTTCAATTGAGATTCAGCCATTAAACGTAATTCCACAAGGAATATAGCTAAAACTTCCTCAGGAGTTGTACTTCTCCAAGCATTGTTCACTAAAGCAGCAATGAAAGGTCTAACTCCAATGTCAAGAGTTTGAACTAAGAAAGGAAGGTTCTTGCTAGAGTGAATTACAGGATCAGTATCAACACGACCAATGAGACGTTTCATGTTGAAGATAGCAGCTCCTGTTAGCATTTCTTGCTCATGAGTGAGTTGGTTACTAACTCCACCAGCAGGGATATCATCTTTGAAAGTGACGAATGATTTTATAAGTTTTTGGTTTCTTGTGTTCCTCAAGATGTGAACTTGAGAACCATTCCAAACTGCTATACTACATTGGGAAGTACCAATGTCGATTCCAACTGCTATTTCAGGTAATGAAGGAGATGATGATGATTTCTCTTCTCCAGTGTTTTCACTGTCTGATGCTACTGTGTATGCTTGTTCTGCCATTTTTACCTGAATTTTACCAAACACAAAGATTCAAAGGTCTGAACATAGCTACCCAAATCAAAAATTAGTCTTTTTGAACCAATGATTACATTCAAAAAACATACTAAGAACCCAATTTATGACACAAACTGAAGCTAATATGCAAGTTTTTTTTTTCTCTCTATTGGATTATTTAGACTCTTCTAGATCCCACTCAGATACAGTTCCGAAGTTAATAAATAAATTAGGTAGTAATTCAAAAAACAATGAAAGTGTTATGAATAATCGAGGAAGACTAAGGAAAAAAAACAAACCTGATCAAAAGAGAGATCGTTTAAGAGAAGGGTTTATAGCCGTTGAGAAGACAAGGAAGGGTTACTGAGTAGAGAATGACAGTAGGAGATGAAAGCAAAAGGAAGAAGAAGAAGTATAAATAAATAAAGAGTTTATTAGATAATAAGCTTTCCTCAGCTTCTAGAGTATCCCAGAGAAACCTCGGCGCTTTTTAGAATACAGGAGGGAGTTCTTTTATTTTTCACTTGTTTCTCACTAAATTAATTAATTTGCCGACTAGAAAATATATATATCAATCCAGTTCATATTTCCTAATGGGCTTTTTGAAGTCAACTATATGGGCTCATTTTAAAGAAATAATATAGGCCCAGTTATGGATCATATGTTTTTTTCGTCGGAGTATTTTGGTTTTACGTTTTGGGTTTTAGGTAATCAATCAATCAATGGGTGTTTTAATTACATATTGTGGCAAATAGAGATATGTTAATTTTGTTCTTACATATCTCTTTGTGGGAAGTGTTGATGTCTGGGCGGGAGAAGTCTACATAAAACAAATATCAATTTATAATGAAAAATATTGTTATCAACATTATTTACATAAAACTCGAAAATGGGTTAATTTAGGCCCATTAGTAGTATGAAGCCCATTTAAAAAAATCGTTTCCTCGTATACACTAACCCTCAATGACGACAACATATTCCAAACTAAAGAGCCACAATGAATTCATCGTCAGAGATGACGGCGACAACACCGTCACCGGGAAGAACTACAGCCATGACGACGGAAACGGAGCGGAAAGAGAATTTGAGGAAAGTGAGTGATGAAGAAGAGGAGAGAGTACGTCGTCAGAAGAAGCTTGAAGAAGCTCTCGAAGCCAAATCTCTTCGCCGCATCATCAGTGCTTATCTCAAGTATCTTAATTTCTCCTTTATTTATTTTCACTCAACCTTCTTGTGCTCTTCTTATATTGTTTCATATCTGAAATGACACTACGTTAGCGGATTCAAGTAGAATTGTCTTTGACTGATTAGATTTTCGAATCACTATTCTGAATTGCATTGTAGTATTTTTCTTGATTTATCAGTGAATTAATTACAATTATAGATTGCATATGATTTGGTTGGTTAGCTTTTTTTTTTTGTATTTTCACACTGAAGGTGAATGCAAAAGATGAAACTTTTTGTATTTATTATTTAGTTATTGAATCTGAATGTTAACTTTCCGACGAATATACAACATTTATGAGTTAAATTAGATAAACCATGTTAACTTGGCTCATCCTTAATTGAATTGTGTGTGTTCTGTAGGGTGGTCTAGTTAATTAAGTTTGTTTCGAAAGATGATTTAGGATAAAACGTTTCTGCATCTTTGATCTTTCTTATGCTTGGAAATGTTTACAGTTATCCTGAGGCTTCGGAAGAGGATCTGAAAAAATGGGAAAGATCATATCGCAAGCTGTCTCCTGCTCACAAGGTAATTTTTTGTTGCCTGGTTTCTAACCTTAAGAAATTTGATACAGTTATTAAAGAGAGTAGTGGAATATTCTAATGACAATAATGTGGTTTGCCGGTCTAAATGTGGTTTGCCGGTCTAAATGTGGAATATCTAGATGCAAACTTTGCCCTAGTTGCATCTAGATGAAAAATAAAGTTCTTGCTGTTCAGTAACTTATTCATTTTGGCTGTTTGTTATTGTTGTTTTACTATGTCGATATTATGCTAATGATTTTCTGCTGTAGCATAATTTGTGTTCTAAATGCTTACCAATGATAAGACACTCATGCATAGCTGTTAAGAGATCATAAAATGATTTCGAGTCAAGTTGTACTTTCGTTGAATCTTATTGTTACTATCGAACTAACGATTTTCAGTGTTTTTTTTTTCTTTTTCCAGGCATTGGTAGCCCATTACCCTATGAAGTTACAGAGATTAAGAAGGTGAAATCTATAATCAGTAGATGTTTTATTACCATCTTGTAGTCTAGATAAGTGTCACTGGTTTACATGGATTATTTACAAAATTTTTTTCCCATTATAATGCTTCAAGGTTCAGATATGATTGGTTGCTTCTTTGTTTGTACTTTGGATTATGGAAGAATCCTGGTGCTACTTAACGTTTTCATTAAATTTTTATAGTTAAAAGTGAAATTTTCTTGTCACAACAATGATGTGCTCTAGAGATATTTAGGTTAGGGACAGTCTAAATGTATAACACGCAGCTTTCTTGTTTTATATTCTTGCATTTTCGTGCTACTATATATGATCTCTCAGAAATGATTTTCATACATGGCTTGCATGTATAAAGTAGGACATAAAGCAAAAAATGGCCGTAGCTACTACTTTCAAAATGGAGTAGTTAAGTATTTGATTGCTAAAGCTTGTTAGGTTTATAATATGGTTACATGTTTGTGCTTGTCCCAGATATCCAAATGTAGTCTTGTTTGAAATATTATTAAGTTGTTGGACTTTGTTTGCAGGTGTATATCGGCGAATTCATATTTCATATTTAATATGCTTCAGGTCAGTTGTAGACATTTCTTCTACTAATTCCGTTGGAGTTTCAGCTGCTTCATGCTACTTATTTGATTACATATCCGTAACTTGAAATGCTTGATATGTTAGAAAATCTTCAATTTATGTCATGTAATGATGTACACAAAATTACTTGGCAGGCTTTTGAGCCCCCTATAGACTTGAGTCAGGATCATGATGGTTGTGAATATTCAAATCTTGAGTGTGCTCATGAGAAATACACACTAGATGAAAGACATGACTCTTCTTGTCAGCCGGCGTTGACTAATAGTTGTTCATATCATGAAGAAAGTAAACACATGCACGAGCCAGGAGTGCCTTTAGAGGTCAGATCAAGTCGTGGTCTTGTGGAAAGCTGGAAACTTATTCCTTTTCATTTAAAATCTTAATTTTGTTGTATAAATGCAGGAGCTTCAAAGGAAGCAAGCTCATGATCATTCCCCCAAGGATCACTCTGCAGACACAAGAATCAGTAATGAGACATGTGAATGTGATAGAGGCCAGTTAAATCATGACCATGGCAGTGTAAAGCCAACTTAATACACTTTTATTCCCCATTTTTTTGCATAAAATGTTTTGAGTATCGTTAGCAATGCGCAGATTCTTTAGTTATTGTATCAATTATATAAAATATTTAGGCTGTTTAGCAACTCTGGTGGATCATACGAATATTTGATGGTTCTAGATCATAGCTTTTGTTGTGTATAGATTCTGCATCATACTTCATTTTTGACTATAACTCGTAATACCAATTCATGAGATTTTTCTGATTCAGATGTTGTTATTTTCTTTCTTAGGTATCATTTTCATCTCATGATTGGTTGGATCCATCGTTACAGACACATGTTCCTCTGGTTGATATAGATAAGGTATGCTTTTTTCATTTTACAATGACTGATAATATTCATTTTCTTCATCCTAGGTAATCATAATTGTATTAGGGCTCTTGTGGTGTGAGAAAAAGATTGTAAGGCATCCTGTTAGAATCCAATCTATTAGTTCCATTAGGCAGGAAATTTATGGTTGCTTTGCATGGTGAGGTGATTCCTGTTGAGCTTATGTACACCTTCTTTCATGTATGCATATGCACATCATAGATGGACGCTCACACCAATACAATTGCATATATTTGTTGCGATATTGTGTGTATTTCTCAGTAATCTATACTTTAAAGGTGCATGATTCAGTTGTATTCTAACACAGGTTCGTTGTATAATAAGGAATATAGTTAGAGACTGGGCAGCAGAGGTAACGATATTTTTGTATATCATTTTGCTGTGACAATGATTATGATGTACTTAAATTCTTTCTATAATTTTATATCACAAAGTTGTTAGTGGCATTTTTTTTACTTACAGGGTCAGACAGAACGAGATCAATGCTACAAGCCTATCCTTGAAGAGCTTGATTCTTTGTTTCCTGATCGTCAGAAGGAGAGGTATGCCATGTTACTGTTATTTGTTCCTGACTTTTGAGTCTCTGACCTCTCATCATTAAATATCCAAATTTTGATGGATTGCTTTCTGATCCATAAAGTCCCGTCACAGGGACTTGACTAAAGAGAAGCGGAAAAATGGTTTAGCTCCTTTTTTGCCTGTTCAGAATTAACAAGCGAGATAGACTACATAACTAGTAGACTAGTAGTTGATTGAGCATTTTATTGACTGTACTTATAAGGTAAACCACATGATTTGCAGCACCCCTCCTGCCTGTTTAGTCCCTGGTGCTGGACTTGGACGTCTGGCCCTTGAAATTTCTTGTCTAGGTATGCAATGGAGAAGCAAATTTTATTGTAGCTTTGAATCTTTGACGATAATGAGGAATATAACAACTCTTGTCCATTGGAACAGGTTTTATAAGCCAAGGAAATGAATTTTCATACTACATGATGATATGCTCAAGTTTTATTCTTAACTAGTAAGACTTTTTTACTTTCATGAATATATTATTATCTTTTTATAGTTTGCTTATCCGTCTGTTCTCTTCTCAAAGAGCCTATTTTCCTCTTCTAGGTGAGATATGTGGTTCATCCATGTTGTTCCACACAATATAAATCAATTTAGATATCATCCTAGTCAGTAATTCATATTTTTCACATCAAACCATCCTCAAATTTCAAATGTATTTTTTCTAAATTTCTTTTGGAGAGTCCATTACTTAGTTTCTTCTATGATGTATATATCTCTTAAGTTTGGTTGTTTCTTCCTTTTTGGTCAATTTTTGAGTTTTAATCGGGATTGTTTTTTTATATTTTTCATCAGTACACAAGTCCCTGGTGAGTGGACAATATACCCCTGGATACACAGCAACTGTAATTCGCTCTCGGACAATGATCAACTGCGCCCTTGTTCTATTCCTGATATCCATCCTGCCAGGTATGCCTTGTCTAACTTGCCTATGGTTTTTGAATGTGTTGTTAGTTTTAGGTATAAAGAAAGACTTCTATTTTCCCTGTAAAACATATGGGAACACTCAATCGAAAGGGCAATTATATTGCTGATTTCATATAGCTACAATCATTATGTCACACTTCAGTACTTCACTAAAAAAACTTTGATATCTGTGAGCAGTGCAGGAATAACAGAAGGTTTCTCTATGTGTGGTGGTGATTTTGTTGAAGTATACAATGAACCAAGTCATGTAGGTAAGGAAACTGTTACGACATACATGCTTTTGATGATGAAGCCAATATGCTCTATATGTTTCATTAGCTTACATGTAACACTGAATTTTTCAGGAATGTGGGATGCTGTTGTGACTTGCTTTTTCATAGACACTGCTCATAACATTATCGAGTACATTGAAACCATATCGAAGATCTTAAAAGATGGAGGAGTAATCTCTCTCTCTGTTACACACTTACCAATAAGCCTTTGATCTTCTTTTAATCCTCCTGACTGTCTAAGTTATATTTTTCAATCAGGTTTGGATAAATTTAGGACCTCTGTTGTATCACTTTGCTGATACATATGACCAAGGAAATGTAAGCATTGGACGTGTCTCCCACTATAACTTTTGAGATATCACAATATATGTATAATCTTGGTTCTTCTCCTTAGGAAATGTCAATTGAGCTAAGTTTGGAGGATGTAAAGAGAGTTGCTTCACATTATGGGTTCGAGATCGAGGTAAAGAACACAATATATATAACAATTTAACCAGTAGATAATATAAACCATCTCATGTTCTTCATCACTAACATTTGCAGAAAGAAAGAACAATTGAAACAACATACACTAGAAATCCCCGGGCAATGATGCAGGTAACATCTCATCTCTAAGCTCTAAGCTCATAACTTGTTTCTATATATGAGTGATTGGTTTTGGATCAAAAGGTGGAGGTTGATTTGTGATGGTTGTGTGTTTGCAGAACCGATACTATGCTGCCTTCTGGACAATGAGGAAGAAACGTGCAAGTAACAGCTTAACTTGATAGTACCCTTGAAGCTAAATTCATTCTTTGACCTCTTTTGTTTTTATTGTTGCATCTGGATTTCACGGTCCAATCCACAATGGTATTATAAACTATAAACTATAAAAAAACAATACGATTATTCTAGTGTGTTTAGATATTCAAAAAATGTTAGGATATTAACTCAATTGTTATATTTTTATTCAAGTGATGAGTTATACCAGAAGTTTAAAGAATTATATATATGATGGTTTTATTTATCTGTAGTAAATGGTGATCATCATCATCATCACCATCACCATCATATATGTATATGATCTTGATAGTGCGTTTATATATATATATCATCATCATTTTTGTAGGTACAACAACATTCTTATATTACTTTTTCATGTAAAATATAATTTGATATCACAACTCATATACACAAAACTACATTGGTATGGTTGATTCACCCAACTACCAAACTTCTCTAACGTTGCTCCTTTAAATTATATGGAATTACGTATTAAATTACATATACTATGCTCATATACACATAAATTAATTAAATCACAACTTGTGTTTACATTCTCACCTCGTTTCAAACCAAATAATTTTCTTTTTAGTAAGAATTATCCATGTGCGTTATCGAAAATAAAGTTTTGGGATATAATATTTTATGTATATTCTTAACGGAAAGAAAAATAATTAGTTGTATTATTCTCTTTTTTTTTCGTAACATGTAAATATTCCCATATGGAAAGAAAGAACTAAACTTTTACTTTGAGAAAATAAGACTATAACTCTTTATTAACCAAGAAACGAATAATAAAGCCAAGCTGATGTTATCATTCATGCATGTTACAATAAAAATGAATTTTAATATATTGATATATTTTAAATTTTAATTTTAATTTTTTTTAATAAAACTAGTTTTATTTGATTTGTAATAATTTAGGATGATGTTTTTATGGATTTAATAATAGGTTTGTAAATATATTTTGGATATATTTTAAATAAAAAATAAATCTATAGAGATAATAAAATAAAATTAAAAAAATATGTATACTTTTTAAAGCTAAAAGTAAAATATATGATGATAGAGGATTTTTGCTTGTTAACAACTTAATATTCAACAAATAAGTGGAGCAAAATAAATCACAATGAAAAAGTTAATTTGAAACTTACTCATATTAATAATTAATTGTAAAATAAAATTAAAATATTACTCAAATTTTATGTAACTTTTATATTGGTTGATGACCTATATATTCAAACGAAGGTTGCGGCGAAAATCTGAAAGTACCACGAAACCATCCATATTTTGACACGTGGACATCGGATAAGTCCTGAACAATTCAATTATGCCTTCTTCATTACTTTCACCAAAACATTACTTCTTAAGGTAAATCAAATTTTACCATTTTACTTAACCACGTTAAGGGATTGAAATTGATAAAAAGAAATATAAACTCAAATCTCTGAGAAAATATATCTACAATTCACAATTTCATTAATTAAGTAATAAAACATATCTTCATATATTTATATCTTTTGTTTATTTTAAAAAAATATTTTAAATTAAAACATATTTAATCCTTCAAAATATTAAAAATAATATTATTTAAGGATGTTTCGTAGTCTTGTTCGTTCGTCGTTTGAACACTTAGCATTAGTAATAAATATTTAATCTGTCCTAACGCGGTTCTACCAAAACCGACCTTTTAATTCTTGCTCTATATATACATGATGATACCTTCATTACAAATATCAACAATTCATATTTTAATTATTCATACACGTCTCCATATAATCTATATCTTCGTCTAGCTTTTTCAAAGAGAAATCATAATCTGTTCAAAGATGAACCAATACAGCCAAACCCAATCTGCAGGTTTGTTCTTTCTTCTTCTTCAAGTTTCCTATAATTTATAGTGTTGTATGGTGTAATAGTAATACTTAAATTGTATATAATTATGTTCATTAGGAGCTTATCCTCAGCCTCCAGTGTCTACGGGTCCCTACGTGGCACCACCACCGCTTGGTTACCCAACCAACGACACGAGTCATGTTACGGTGGCTCCGGTCGAGACAAAATCTAAGGGTGATGGATTCTTGAAAGGCTGGTTAGTCTCTTTTAAATTCTCAACATAACCGGGCTTGTACGTTTGGTTAAATACCAAACCGATCGGTTATTGATTAATTTGTTTAACACACATATTTTGTTTGAATGCAGTCTTGCAGCCATGTGTTGCTGTTGTGTCCTCGACGCATGCTTTTGAGTTATGAAGAATTCGATTGTTTTATTTCATATTATCTTTTGTATTTTGCTTTATGTTTGTACCATTTATTTGTTAATTAATTTCTATATTACTTTGGTTTGTATTTCTATATAAATTATCTTAATAATAAAATTTATTTAAAAAAGAAATTAAAGTGTAAAAATGATACAAAAAAGAATACAAAAAAATTCTAAGGGGTTTTAGTTCGTTTAGCGCATAACCATTGCCTTGATGTTTGAAGATCATCTTCTACACTCATAGGAACATGCCATGTTCCATCTTCAGACTCCTGTATAACAATGGAGTATGGAGGTGGCATATGTAGACTAAGTCCATCTTCTCTTGATACAGATATCCTTACCTGATGCTTCTCTTTCCAACTTGGGAAGAAACTGTTTCCAAGTAATTGAAAGAGATGATCTCTCATCTCATCGTTTGTTACTAATAAACACTTGCAACTTACAGCAGCGTAAAGCCAATACCTATAACCATTTAAAACATATTGTTTTTGACTTCTTTTGGATCAATGCAAACAATGTAAGAACATACCAATCATCGTTAGAGCCTGGAGGAGTAGCATAGAGAGCACCAGCGTTTTTCCATTTCTCTAGTAAGGCTCTGTTTTTAGGGTAAGTAGCTGGTCCTCCATTTACACGACTCTTGTGTAAGATCACTAGTGGTAACCTTTTTGATTTACTTATTTGTTGACATCTTTGTACAACATTGTTAAGCTATAAACCAAGAGATTTAAGAGTCTCAGTCCCATTAGTTTCAAGCAATGGTCTTGTTTGAGATTGGTATTAGAAAAGAGTATAAATCACCTGGAAGAAGCTGAAATTGCGTTGGTTTACTAATCCCATGTTGGCTCCGTCTATGATTGCATCAAATGGTCCATGTCTTTCTAGCCATTCCTGCCACAAATTCGAGTTAGAAAACAAAAACTTATTCAGCTTTGCTTTGAACAATAACTGTTACCTGAAACTGATTAAAATTAGCTTTGATTTCTCTTTCACAGGCTAATCGAGTCAAAGATGTCGCAAAGGTTTCTGTCTCCATTGGATTGATATCAATACAAACAAGCTTCTCTTTGCAACATTTACACACACCATTCTCATCCATCTCTGTTCTTTTCACATTCCATTTTCCAGTTCCAAGCCATCCTTGTCCATGCCATCCACCACCACCACTTACAACAGCATCCTTTATTTTCTTTACATCCCATTTCTTGACTCCAGCTTTTGTAGCTGCTTCAGATTTAAACCACTCTTCAATTGTATCAAAAGTTGATTTAGAAACCTGTCTCACCAAATCTCTCAATCGCTGCAACGTTTCATAGACCTTGTCTGCGTTCTTTGCATCCATACTAACTTTCAATAGGGCAGCAAGCTCAGGCTCTTCAGGGATTACCTCTGATTCAATCATATGTGCATCGACTTTATAAGCTTTGTCTGCATTACCTTTCCTACAGAAACCAAAAAGGGCTGGTCCATAGGATCTCAGCCTTGGTTGAATACCAAAGGCTTTCATCTGTTTCACCATATCAAAAGCCATTTCCGGGTCATCTTTTGCAACAGCAAGTCTAGCACCGTTAGTGAATGTAGCTTCATTGGGAACAACTTTGTCAAGAATCATCTGCTTAAATATATCAAAACCTCTACTAAGTCCTGGATTTGGAGAAGACTCTGTTGCTGACTCAGCCAAAGAGCATACATAGAGCAATACATTATAATGGTACTGGCTGAGCTGCACCCCATTGCGTCTTGCCTCATCATACAAGCGTAGAGCTTCCAAAACATCACCTCTCTTAGAACACATATCTAGCTTTTGTTTCAGCAATGCTTCAGGAGACTGTTGAATAGCTTTCTTCTTTGCTTTCTTCGATAAGTTTTCAGAAGCTGCTGACTGTTTAGCAGCAGCGACGGGCATGATGGTGCATAGATGTCTTTTACGCTCAACAAGTATAAGTCGTCTATCTCGGACAGGTAAGGAAGTATGGTAGCAACGAAATGGAGAAAAGCTAGGACGTAGGAGATGGAAAGATGGAACTTTAAGCATCAGTGCAAATAAAGGACGAGAAAGGGAAGGAGTAAAACAAGTTACACGCCGCATAACTTTTCTCTCAAGCTTTTGAAGAATTAACTCTCACTCCAATTCATCTGCGGGAATAAACAATTCAAGCGTTAAAAACAGAGTTGTTCTTCACTTCATCTTAGCTTATTAAAGCACTATACATTATCGAGAAAAATCCAGTCCAAGAACAAAAATTTATAAAAAAATTTATGTTCGAATGTGAGTTTTCAGTCTACAGAGCAATATAAATGTGGAAAAAACATCGAAATTGTTCATTGAGTAATATCGTCGAACAGGTTGAAGGCAATTCAAAATAATTCTGAAGAGAAATAAACTTACTTCGCGAAAGTAACTAAAGAGAGAAACTATTTTTGTGGTGGAAAAAGATAAAAAGACGATTTTGGTCGACCCAGCCTCTCCTTCAGGATTCACCATGGATTATCTCCAAGGTTAACAGATTGAGATATAAGAGACGGCCATGGAATGGATTTTGGATGTTACTCCTAACGACGTCGTTTACTAAGACAGTTTATTACTATCCTATGAAGCCCAACAACGGCCTAAATATTAAAATAGGGCCTTATAAACATAAAAAATAAGCAAACCTACGTCCATGAATATGATATATGTATCAGCTCAAACACAGAAAAAATCACACTTCCATTTTAAGTTTCAACGATGGAAAGATCTTTAAGAGTGTTTTAAGTAAGTGAATCAACAACATGTAACAATGTCTACAGATATTATCTATACAAGCACAAAACAGTGTGTATTTGTATGTCTTATCTACAGAAAAGCTTTGGGATGAATTTGCAGTATGAGTGTTCCTTCATTCCACTTATGTCAAAAGTCAACAACTGTAAAAGTAGCAGTCAACATTCTACAGAAGCTTGTAATAGCAATCACGGCCTGAGAAGAGTGTTCGATAGTTTCTTCCACAAGGACAGTTGATCTCAACCACAAAGGCTTCACCAACTCTGTCCACCTTCACACCTTCTTTACACTCTTTTTGTTGCTCCTCTTCTACTACCTCATCATCTTCTGCCTGCACCATAACAATCACTGAGAGATTATAAGAGACTAGTAATAAGTGAGTAACTCTCATTGAAGACTAGTTCGATCAATCTCCACAAGATTTGAACCTTAGGACTGTCGTCTTGTTTCACTGAGGAGACTGCTTCACCGTACTTTAGGAGCTTGTTACACCATTGATCCAATTCACGGACTCCGTCCTTGATAACATATAGCATCTGCCATTATCACCATCTTGATTCTTGAGTTAGCTATACAGAATCGGATAATTAACAGAGCAAGCTGAACTAAACTTGGTAAAGCTATAGAGTTATTTAACCTTATTGGCTTCAGAGCTTTCAAGACCAGCTTCAGAAATTGCAGTTGAGCGAGAAGATCCAAGAAGAGCCTTAGAAGGTGCCGGAGAAACATCGGAGATTGACCTCCGAAACATCGGTGGCCGTGGAGGAAGTGAATGGACATTACCCGACGATGGTGCTGTTTCTGGAGCGATGCCTAACCTAAATCCAATGGGCTGAGCAAATGTATCGGATAAGGATCGCCTGTAAAGAGGAGAAGAACGGATTCGCGTTGGATTGAAATCCATAGGAAGCGGAATCTTCGAATATCCCATTAGATTCGATTCTTCTTCCTCAGGTCGTTGATGAAACAGTTTCTTTCTTCTAGGCTCGTTACCTTCCTTCGATTCCGGTGATGGACGTTTCACGGGGCTGGTGGTTGAAGAGGAGCCAAAAGATCCGTACGATTGAAACTGCGGAGGAGATGAGTTCGCACGGCGACGACCGGAGTTGCTTCCAAAGCTGTTGAGACGAAGGAGAGATAGATCAATGTCATCTACCTCAGGATCGTAAGTGTAATCCCTTGCTTGGGATAAATCGATTACGCTTTCTAGGTTATCCGCAATGGTTAGAGTCATCTTTTGTTCTCAGTACTGTAAATGTTCAATGCTTAAAGCGGGAAATGAGATGTTGAGAGGAAAGAGACGATAAGAACACTGGAGTTGGGAATTATATAAGCAACAACGCAGACGACTTAACCGGATTTATCTTAAACCAACCGATTCAATTGGAAATTAATCATTGCTTGACCTACAAGCAAAGGCTGGTACAACAAAATCCCCAGACGTAAATACAAAAATCAACCCACAAGCAAATAAGCAAATATAAGCAGAAAGAAGAATAATTTCACGCAAAGCTTCATAAGTTCTGCTATGTAACAATTTAATCAAACTTCAAAAAAAACAAATGAAGAAGGAGATATCTTCACTTCACCATATGAACATCCACACCACACTGGCAAAACTTAATACTTTTTCCCAACAATAATACCGATGATAACAGATACGAGCGCTACTCCAGCGATGATTTTCACTGTCATGAGATGTGACGTTGAGCCTGTTTGAGTAGTCGTAGTAACGTTTCCCGAAGAAGAAGGAGATGCCTCTGACTTCTTCTTGCTCTTACGTTTCGTTGGAGAAGAAAAGGACAAGTCAATGTCTCGAGATTTAACACCTACATCCATTGCCTCTGTTTCCTGCAAGGTTGGTTTTTTATGACAATAAGCATATGTTTTGAGGTTTCGAAAAACAAATAGTTAAACTAGAACACAAAGTTTCTTAGCCTGTTTATAACAAATCTTATGTATGTTATTAGTCAAACAGAGTTCTGTATAGAGATACTAACCTTAGCTTTAGCATCCGCAAGCTGCACTTTCTGTTCAAGATCTTTAATCATTGTTTCAAATTCAGTGACCGCCTTTTTCTTAGCTTCAGTCTCTTCTTGTGATTGCTTTAACGCAGACTCCAGCTCTGAATGCTTTTGGGAGTGTGCTTGTTCCTATTTCCATAAAAACGTATTTGGATATCAAATTCGAGAATTCTTAAGACACCTAAAGCAGTCATTTGAGATATATAAAGGTCAAACAAAAGAAATATCATTAACCTGTTCAGCAATGGAACTCTGAGCTGCTTGAAGCTCTTTCTGAAGTTGAACCACTTTCTCATTGAGCACATCTCGGTCACCAGCTACATGTTCATGTTCCTGCAGTTTTGAGGTCAGTTCTGCCACTTTTACAGACATAGCAGCTGCATTTTCAACCTGTAGAAACATGATCAATCAGTTACCCAGCACAACTAGTTCTTGGATCCTATAATAATCATTTCCTCTGTTTGAAATGAATGCATTACCTCTTCTTTCAACTGAGCTTTGACAATTGTCAAACTCTTTTCAAGTTCTTCAAACTGTGATTCCAGGATAGACTTTTCAGCAGCCACTGCCCTGAGCTTCTCAATCTCGGATAACAGAGTTTCAGCTTTGGAGCTCTCTGCAGTTAGTTGTTCTTCAAGCTTAGAAATAACTGATTGGAGCTCATCTTTGGTACTCTGAAATATTACATTGACTTGGTTGTTCTTTTCAGCGAGGGTAGAAATCTGCAACACAAAGTGGTGTCATAATCTCAAGATTTAGTAAAAGAGAACAAAACTGTGGTACTATAGCTAATAATTAAAAAATAATTAGATTCAGGGTGGTGTTACCTGTGACTGTAATTTCTCCCCTTCAGAGGTTAGCTGCTTTGTTAGATCTTCTATGGTTATCTTTGAAGCCTGAAGCTCATTGGCTGTGTGCTCCTTTTCAGCCACCAAGGCAGTGAGCTTTGTCTGCAAATCGTTGGCCTCTGATCCATGATTAGCTAGTTCCTGGTTTAACTTTAAATTCACCTCGGCCAGATCCCCGCAATCTTTCTCAAGCCCCTGGCATTTTTCCCCGAGCTCTTCAATAGTAGATTCAAGATTCTTCAATTTTGATAGAGCCTCTTCAAGCTCAATTTTTCTTGTTTCCGCAATTCCTGATGCTTCATGAGCCTGCGTTTTGTGCTCCTCAATTTGGTTTTCATGAGTTTTTAACTTTTCAACCAATTCAATTGATTCTGCCTCTTTCTGATTAAACCTTTCAATTGCCTCTTCCAACTTTTTCAGAGCAGTTTCCTTCTCAACAGAACCAGAACCTATTAACCCCTCAAGCTCTTGAATTTTGATCTTGAGCTGGTTGTTTGTCTCTACAAGTAGTTCAATCTCTTCTGATGACTGCAAAGATTTTTCTTGTGCCTGATCAAACTCTTGTTTGAGTTTCTTATTAACGGATTCTGCAGCTGCGAGTCTTTTCAAAGTCTGATCAAGTTCTTCTTTTAAAGAAGATGATTTGCCAGATTCTTCAGCCAGCTGCTCTTCATATGTTTTGATTCTACCTTCCAAGTCTTTCAATTTCTCAGTCAAAGAACTGGCCTCTGAATCTCTGCTAGTGAAATCCTCCATTGCCTTTTGAAGTCTATGCTCTGAGTCTTTACTTAGAGACTGATGCAAAGCTTCAAGCTCCATGTTTTTAGTAATAGCTTCATCAATTTCTTTTCCTTTTTGATCAAGACTCTCTTCAGCAGACTTCAGCTTCTCCATTACTTCACTTTCCCGTAACCCAGCAGCTTTCAGATCATTTTCAATAATCTCCAACTTTCCTTGTGTGACATTTAATTCATTCCTGAGACCTTCTAACAGATTCTCAGACTCACTGATCTTCACGCTGTAATCATTCACAGTTACCTCTAATTTATTTTTCTCATCTACCAAAGCATTTAGATTTTCTGCAAGTTCTTTCTCTTTCTCAGTAGCACTGTTCAAAGCAACTTCGAGGCTTGAACTTTTCACTTGAAATGCCTCTAGTGTGGATTGAAGCTCAGCTACCTGACCCAAGTAACCTTTTGAATCTGCTTCAGTTTCCCCACACTTCTTCTCTAGTGAGCTAATTTGCTCCTCAAGTTCCTGAATTCTGTATTTTTCTGTCTGGAGTAGAAGCTCTAAGTCTTTCAATCTTCCTTCTGCATCTTCATGTTTTGCCTGTGATGTTTGACGTAGATCTTCTAGTTCAATGCTGCGCTGGTGAACTGTATTAGCACGGTCTTCATGCTCTGCACCCTTCTGCAAAGCTATCCTCAAATCTTCTTCAAGTTCTGAATTTCTGGCCGATGATTGGTTCAGAGATGATTCCAGTACGGATGTTTTTTCTTGGTATTCCAGCATCTGAGCGGTCGTCTGTTTTTTCTCTTCCTCGGCAACTTCAATAGCAGATTTTAGTTCAGATACTTTCTCAGAGAGTTCTTTCAATTCCCGTTCTGCATCAGTGCTTTTCAGCTGCATCTGGTTCAGCTGCTGTTCAAGCTCCACATTCTTTTGTTCAGCTGCAGTGAACTGTGTTTCCAGCTCTTTTATCTGTGATTTGGCTTCTTCTGCTGCTTGACTAGAGGACCGAACAACATCCTCGAGGTCAAGATTCTTCTGGGTAGCTGCTGCTGCTACAGATCCAGCTTCAGTATGAAGCTCTTCCAACGATTTCAGTTTCTGTTCAAGTTCAGAGTTGTTTGACAAGGCTTGTGAAAGAAGAGCATCTGTTTTGGAGAAATTCTCATCTGAGGTCTTTAATTTATCTTCTAGTTCTCTGCAGACTTCTTTTACTTTTGCTGCATTACTTGTGGCCTCTGCTACATCTGCTTCAAGCGTTTCTTTTTCTTTCAAAACTTCAGCCAATTTTTCATCTGCAGTTCTAAGCTTCTCTTCTTGGTCTTTCGATAAGGATTCCAGCAGTTTCTTTTCCTTAAGTTCTTCCTCAAGCTTTGAATTAATACCTTCCTGTTCAGAAAGTTTAGCCTGGAGATCTTTGGTCTGAACATCCAAATCCTGGAGAACAGATAACTCTTCCTTGAACTGAGATTCAGAAGCTTTCTTCTGCTCAAGTTCCTGAGTGAGTTCATTAATGAGGGCTTCTGTGGAAGAGACTTTTTGTTCTGTCTCCAACAAACGAGATTTTGAAAGTGCCAATTCCTCTTGCACTGCTGCTAATTCTCCCACACTACTCTTTAAGGCTGCTTCAATTTTTTCGTTTTCAGAAATCTTATCATTCAGCTCCTTGATTTCTTGTTGCAGGGATGACATTTTATCTTCCATTGCCTTCGCACTATCTTTTGTCGATTCAAGGAGCGCTGCAAATTCCAAAGCCTTCTGCGTCTCAGAGTCAGCATGAGAAGCGCTTTGCTTATGCAGCTCTTCAAATTTCTGAGCCTCTTCAGCTGAACGTTTTAGCCCATCTTCCAACTCTGTCAAATTCTTTCTTGAGTTCTCAAGTTCTATACCCAACGCATCAAAAGCTTCCTTAACCTCCGTTAGTTCCTTGTCTTTGGCATCATGGGATTGCAAAGCATCTTCCAAGGACTTTAACTGTGAGCTGTGCCTTTCTTCCACTTCAATAATTTTCTCTTGCTGCTTCTTTTGAACAACTTCTAGCTCTCCATGCTTTTTCTCCGTTTCTTCTAACTTCTCTTTCGCAGACAAAAGCTCATCCTTCAAGTGGGTATTCTCCGATTCATACCGCTTCATTTCCCCTGCTACTCTTTCCAATTCGAGTTCAAGTTCCTTAGCCTTTTCTTGTGATTCATGTAGTTCTCTTTGTGAACCACTCGGAGTTCTTTCAATTGAAACTTCCTTTTGCTCTTCAAGAGGAACATGTTCTGCTTTCTCAGCATCATCCTTGGCATCAAAAGCTTCCTTCTCAACTTTTATGAATTCCCCATCTTCCTCTTCTTTCTCTTCCTTTCGCGTTTCTCCATTCACACCCTGAAATATATCGAGACAATACTTATCTCTTAGGTGCTAGTACGACTAGAGACAAACTACTTTTAAAAGTAAAATCTTTGCAAGACTCTCATCAATTCAGGAAAGAAAATTCGTTATACAAATGACTCATGAGTAAACAGATAATTCTACAAAACAGAACACTATATGATCATTACCTTGACGGAAACATCAACCGTCTTAAGGTCATCAGCATCACCTTTCACTACAGGGACCTCTGAACTAGCTACTTGAGTTGCCTCTTCCATCCTATGATCGAGCAGTTATGGTTTCTTTTAATTCTGTAGAATAGAAAAACAAAGATATCACATGAGATGAAATTCTAAGATGATATACTTCTACTTATATCAGATTTAGGATTTTGTTAAATAAATAAGTTCAAAAAAAAAGACAAAAACGGTAGCTTGCAAGAAAGAGAATTCAGTTTCCACAATTTACATAGCAAACAAACAAGATAAGATATTAATTATGACAGTCAACAGGAACACATCATCCAAATAATTTAATAAAAATGGTTGAATGATTCACTATTTGATATTTAGAAAATGAAAAATCATTCAATTCATTCAATTCAAAAAATCTAAACAAATAAATAAATTACAAAAAAATTTATTCAATTCGTTCATCTCCTATTTTAGAGTTGAATGAGTTGAACAATATTAAACTCAAATATTTTTCATATGATTTATTCATCTTGTTCAATTTTCTTATACCATTTGCAGCCATCATCTTGCAATTATTTGAAATACCAATTCAATAATAAATTTCTAATTTCGTTTAATTATTAAGGTCATAAAAGGACATGTATTTAGATCAGAAATCTAAAGAATAAACAATTGAAGAGAAGACAAAGATCAATAGGTATTATGGGTGCTAGCATAGTAGCATGTGATGTTACCAGAGTTTGAATCTGGTTTAGTAACAAACAATCTCACCCATGATACAAATGAACAAGTCATACTTATATAAATAAAGTCCTACCAAACAAACTAAAGATAAGTGACGATTAAAGTGCCCACCAAACCCATCAACATCAAAGGTTTTTTTTTTATAGAAAATTGCTCTGATCTTGTCACAAAAGCAAAGCAAAGCAAAAATTAAGAAACTGTATACTATAAACATGTAAATGACATGATTATAATATATTATAAACAATGAAAGAATCATAAGGTACGCCGACCAGATGCAGTGATGACTCATGGACCATTATTATATAATAAGAAAACAAAGACCTCAATTATATTTCGTTAGATTATTCCCATCTCACACAAAAAAACAAGTAGATCGTAAGAAAAAAAAAAACTCTTTTTGATCATATAAGAAATGGTTGCGGATGGATCACAAACATCTTTTTATCGCTTGATCCAACTATATTAATTTTCAACCTTATTGTATTAACACTCAAGAATATTCGATCCAAAGAGGGAATTCTTCTAAACTTGGATAAGTTTATTTTTATTTGTCAACTTATCTATTTGGTCTAATCGGTTGCCTAAATAGACAAAGACGTATTGGTAAAGTTGTAACCAAGCTTTTTTTATTTGCAAAACTTAAAACTAAAAACCAAACCATGTTCCAATTTTTTTTTTTTAAACCCATGATCCTAATTACCATATATTATAAATATTCAAATAGTATGATCTGGTAATAAGAATAAAAAAAACATGATTAGAGATTTATTAACCTTAATTTACATAAATCAAAGAGTTAACTAAAATTTCAGCGTTAAGTGTTCTATAGAAACCCCAAAAAAAGCTAGAAAACCTTAAAATCTGTTCACAACACAAGAGATACTGAGATTGAACACTGACGAATCTGCAGTCGAAGAGTATATTTATCACAAACGATTTCGATTTCAGAGATCTAAACAGAGAGACATAGACACGCGACTTGGATCATCGACTAATTTCAAAAACAAAACAAAGGATAACATCAATAACCAAAACTTTCTACAAACTCAAACGAAACTAAAGGATCTGATTCGATTTTTTTGATCGACTATAAATCCATAAAAGGGACAATTACAAGGATCAAATATAAAAAAAAGAAGCACAACATGATTAATATTCAAAGGAAGAACAAAAAAAGGAGTAAGGTGAAAGTATTATACCAAATACAGCTGATGAATCTGAGATGCTATTTTTTTACTTTAATATTCAGAAATTTCTCCAAGCTGGGAAAAAATGGAGAAAGATGAAATGCAAATTGGGTGTGTGTGAGAGAGAAAGAGAAAGAATCTTTTAGGGTTTATAAAGTGGAGAGTGTAAGGACGTTTCATATTTTTGAAAGCCAAATCTGGCGGACGAGAAGAGAGACCGTCGAAATTATTTTCTTTTTTTCCTGTTTTGCCCTTTGTCTTTTGTCATTATCACTTTTATCCCTAAATAGTATAAACCCATCATTAAGATTTAAATTTACTACATTTGTTACCAAATTGTTAAGATATTATAGTTATTATTTTGTTACTTATCATAAAATTAGAAGGAGATGAATAACAAAAAAACAAGTCAGACATTAATTATAGGTTTTTAAATGGATTTTATGCCTAAATTTTAATTTAGAATAGTTATTTTATTAAAAGTGTATATATACATAACCCTTTTAAAGAATTTTATATTAAATCAGTATAAATATCATATAATTATACAATTTAAGAAGTGACAAATGTTATATTTAAGAACTTATATACATACTAGGAAAAAATATTATTAAAAACGATGAGAAAAAACAATTAAGACAAGAAGAAAAGGGTAGATTAGTCATTTGGGAAAACAAAAGAAAAAACAAAAAGAGAGGAGGTGGCTGAATGGACTGCCCGGTCGAAAAAAGCGAAAAAGAAGGCCCACAACACCAATGAGCCATTGACCCACCAAACCGTCCTCACCGCCTATACTCTTTCTTTCTTATATTATTTATTTCTTTTAGATTTGACCCCTCATCTTTTATTTTTCTCTAATAGAGACGCTTTCATTTTGTTTTTTTTTTTAAACTCCACATCACGTTTATTTTACACGTTTTTCATTTCCAAGTTGTACAAAGGAAACAGAATCGTCACTAGAATCTTCAATATGACTACAACACAACAAGTTTAAAAATCAACACAACCAAACAGTATCACAAATCCAGAACTTTTGTTTGGTTCAACCTGTTGAATACGTTAGTAAAAAAAACATAGTTTTCATAATAAATGGTAGTAAATAAATTCAAGCAAATCTATAACCGTTCAATCGATGATGGGACAATTATAAGTCATATACAGTTGCATAGGTTATACATATATTTATGTATGAGAAGAATCTGAAATTCAAAGGTGATCAAGTTATAGCCAAATTGGCGGCTACAGAAACTTCGACATTGGGTCAAAGTTCAAATAAATGTAGCCAATGATCTTTCGGACGTTGACTTTAAAAGGTAAATTTAACTACACAACATTTGACCCAAAAAAACTACAGAATATAAACTAGGTCTGGTTCATGATTGAGTATTAGAGCCAAATCGCCTCAATTAGGGGTGTTTTTTTAAAAAAAATTTGTAAGTAGAGAACTTTTCATTTATCAATAGAAAATATAAGGGTCGATTTGCTATTAACCAGAACTTCTCTCTTTCACTGCAGGGAAAATTGTAACATTTTGAATCTGCTTTTTTTTTTCTGAGATTCTTCAGTCCTCACGAAGGCTATGCTGTTCTCTTTTACACCACTGTGCCATGAGATCTAAAATTGGAGGAACTATAGAAGATAAAGACGACGGAGAAAATTTTGAACTCGAGAGGTTTCGTTTTGAACTTTGCATTTTGTTTTTGTTTTCTTCGAGATTTGAACTAGGAAGTTGAATTTATAGTATAGTCCGATTGTAGAGCGTTTTGTGTTGTCCTTTCTCTGTGATTATCAATTAATCATATATACTGAATTATGAATCTGATACCTGAAAATTTAGAAAATTCTTAAATGTTTGGAATAATTGTGGTTTGTGGAAACTGGGCAAATCAGCTTATAGAGATATATATTCGATCAAGAAAACAGATCCTCGAGATATAGATTCTATGTTTATAGAGATAGATTTTTGAGCTTCCTTTACATGAATTGAATTTGAGCAAGAAAAAATGGAATGGTGTTGATAGATAGTTTGGCTGAGATGGATGTTGAAGATGAGTTTTGTGAGGCAAGTACAAGTGGTAACGTTTCTCACAGTTTAGAGCAGTTTGAAACAGTTGGTGAGCCTACAAATGGGATGGAATTTGAGTCAAAGGAGGCTGTGTACTATTTCTACAGAGAATATGCTCGATCTGTTGGATTTGGCATCACTATTAAAGCTAGCCGTCGTTCTAAAAGATCGGGAATGTTTATTGATGTCAAGATAGCTTGTTCAAGATTTGGAACCAAGCGCAGTTCAATCGCAGCCGTAAATCCACGGTCATGTCCTAAGACAGGTTGCAATGCTGGTTTGCACGTGAAGAGGAAGGAAGACAAGAAATGGGTTATATGTAACTTTGTAAAAGAACATAACCATGAGATATCTCCAGATGATTTTTATATTAGTATAAGGGGAAAGAACAAGCCAGCGGGTGTGTTAGCAAATAAAAAGAAAGGTCTTCAATTGGTTCTAGAAGAGGGAGACTTAAAGTTATTGCTCGAGCATTTTATGGAAATGCAGGATAAGCAACCTGGTTTTTTCTATGCAGTTGATTTTGACTCTGGTAAACAAGTTAGAAATGTCTTTTGGCTTGACGCAAAGGCCAAGCATGACTATTGCAGCTTTTCTGATGTTGTTCTCTTCGACACATTTTATGTTAGGAGCAGATACAGAATCCCATTTGCTCCTTTTATTGGGGTCAGTCATCACTGTCAGTATGTGCTCCTTGGATGTGCTTTGATTGGAGAAGAGAGTGAGTCAACATATTCTTGGCTGTTTCGGACGTGGCTTAAAGCAGTTGGTGGTCAAGCTCCTGGAGTGATGATAACAGATCAGGATAAGCTTCTAAGTGACATTGTTGTTGAAGTCTTGCCAAGTGCTCGTCATTTTTTCTGTTTGTGGGATGTGCTGAGTAAGATTCCTGAGATGCTAAATCCTTTTGTGGGTCAGGATGATAGTTTTATGGAAAGTTTTAGAAATTGTATACACAACTCTTGGACAGATGAACAATTTGAAAGGAGGTGGTCAAATATGATTGGTAAATTTGAACTTAACGGGAATGAGTGGATTCAGTTGTTGTTTAGAGATCGAGAAAAATGGGTTCCACATTATTTTCATGGAATTTGCTTAGCAGGACTCTCTGGGCCTGAAAGATCTGGAAGTATTGCCTCTCATTTTGACAAGTATATGAATATGAACTCAGAGGCTATGTTCAAGGACTTCTTTGAACTCTACAAGAAGTTTCTGCAATATCGATGTGATGTGGAAGCAAAGGATGATCTTGAATCTCAGAACAAACAGCCTACACTGAGGTCTTCTTTAGCTTTCGAGAAACAACTTTCCTTGATCTACACAGACGCTGCTTTTAAGAAGTTCCAAGCTGAGGTACCGGGAGTTGTTTCTTGTCAACTTCAAAAAGAAAGTGAAGATGGGACAACATCAATATTCCGCGTCGAAGATTTTGAAGAACGGCAAAATTTCTTCGTTGTTTTGAACAAAGAGTTGTTGGATGTGGGTTGCTCTTGTCATTTATTCGAGTACCAGGGATTCCTATGCAAACATGCAATACTCGTACTTCAAAACTCTGATGTTTCCTGCATTCCATCTCAGTATATATTGAAGCGCTGGTCAAAGAATGGTAACAAAGAAGGCAAAAATGAAACATGTGCCACTATACATAACCGAATGGCACGTTTTGATGATCTTTGTAAGCGTTTTGTCAAGCTGGGACAAGTTGCATCTTTATCAGATGAAACCTACAAGACTGCTTTTAAGTTGTTGGAGGAAACCATGAAGCATTGTGTTAATTCTCCCAAGTTTTCTACAGTGCCAGACAAGTTAATGACAGGTGGATCTATTAGCTTAGAAAATGAAGTTATATTGGACTGCGCATCTAAATTGTCCAAGAAAAAGAAAATTCAGAAGAAAAGAAAGGTGACTTTTAGATTGATCCTTTATCTTATGAGCTTATTTGTAGTTTGCTACCCCTGGCTGAATGATCTGATGGATTTTATTGTGTTTAAAGGTATACCATGAGCCAGACGATGCAACAAACAGGTTAGAAGAACTCCGCCAAGAAACTGTAAGTAATCTGATTTCTGCAAAATGCTATTACATTTGAAACCTCTCATTTTCTTAGTACGCATGGCAAACAATCCATGCACATAGGTTTACTTTTTGGAATTTATCGAACTAAATATAGGTTATTTCATGTGCAGGAACAAGTTAGCTCCAGAGCTCCTCCTACGTTTGAGAATTGTTACATTCCTCAAGCAGATATGGAAGAGACTGGACTAGGCTCTCGTGCAGCACCTCATGTGGTCTATTATTCGACTCAGCAGATTCAAGGAGTGGGTTTTAACTACACTCCCGGAACTTCTTCATTTTTTTTGTTTTAACACTTATCTATTGTATTTTATCGTAAACTATGCACTGTTTTTGTTATTCTGTCAGTTCTCATCGAGTTCTTCCATTCAGGATGGTTACTACGGACATCCTCCAACCATACAAGCCATGGTGAAATTCTCTTTAACGATCTCTTTTAAAAAAATGAAGGATGGGATTGATATTCATATATTGGATGATTTAGGGAAACATACATTCAATTCATGGACGGATGAGTCAATATGAAACACAACCAAGCATCCAAGGAGCTGTAAGTTGTTTTATGATATATATCTTATCGCTCTCTTCCTCCCGAGTTAAACTACTGTACAAAATTTTTGGATTGTCTAGTTTCAGGGACAGATGGGTTTCCGGGGAAGCGCTATCCGTGGCTGCTATAACGTGGAAGAAACTCTTCATGACATGGTATGTACATCTACACATACTATTTTAGAATTAGAGAAAACGATCAGTGCCACAAAAGGGCAAAAAAAACAATTCCTCAAAATGTGTTCTGTTTTGACCATCTAAACTTCTTCCTTCCTGGGTTCGTATAATCAAAGATTGAACTGAGACTCCAAACTTACTATAGAAAATGTGATAAGCCCTCTGTATAACCGTTGCATGTTTTTTGGTGTTTGTTTGGGCAGACAATGGAGTCCTCACAGTTTCAAGGCTCTGGTTCGAGCCATCAGAGTGATCACCATCAATAGTTGCCTTGTTTTTGTTTGTTTCACATTAAGATTGTTTTTTTTGTACAGAGAGTTTAGATCTTATAGTTCAACTATTATCTTTGAAAACTTTATAACTCAATTTTTTTTGCCATCTTATAACTCAATAATTAAACTTAAAACATTATACCATAAATTTACATTAAATTTGCTCAAAACATTCATTTTCACTGTTCTTCAGAATAGCAAAGATATCAGATTAATAAAAATGTTAATTCCATTTTTCCCATTATTTTAATCGACATATCATATATTTTAGGACCCTATATTTTATTCTATAGTATAGTTGAGTGAGTGAATAAATCTAAAATATCAGAAAACAACAAATAAATAAAATAACTAAAATTAATATTATTCCGTTTACCCTTGAAAGTTAAGAGAATATTCGTCGCAAACAAAAAAGGTCGGAGAAGAGGGAAGCGACTAGCGTTTTTTTTTTTGTAGTTTTTCCAACTTTTTCCTATAAGGCGGGTGATCTCGGCTCCTTCATCGGAGAATATGAGTAACGTTACCGGTTCTACAGCTGTCCAGAGCTCTCCTCCCACTGATCGTCCTGTCCGCGTTTACGCCGATGGGATCTACGACCTTTTCCACTTTGGTCACGCTCGATCTCTCGAACAGGCCAAGAAATCGTTAGTATTTTACCTAATTTTCATCCTTAATTCGAATATTTTCTCCGGCCCTTGCTCGGTTTTCGCCGTTTTAGTTTCATTTCTATGTGATCTATTGCGTCATCTTCCTTATTAGATAAAGTCTCTGGTGATCAAATTGTTATGTATTGATTGAAATTACTGCTAAAATCTGTGAAGCGTTTTTGTTATTAAGATTTTGCAAATAACAAATGTTTCAATTCTGTATTTTAATTAATGGTTTTGCCATTTCTGAGCAGGTTTCCAAATACATACCTTCTTGTTGGATGTTGTAACGATGAAACTACTCATAAGTATAAAGGAAGGACTGTAATGACTGCAGAAGAACGATACGAATCACTTCGGCATTGCAAGTAAATTCATTGTCAAGCTAGCTTATGTTTGTATATGTTAGTTGAAGCCATGGAAATGGTAGGAAACGTTTATTTTTATGATACAGGTGGGTTGATGAAGTCATCCCTGATGCACCATGGGTTGTTAACCAAGAGTTTCTTGATAAGCACCTGATTGACTATGTAGCCCATGATGCTCTTCCGTAAGAACATATCTCCTTTTGTGCTAGTCATGAATTTATACAGATGGTTATACAACTACAGTTACCTTCTTTATCATCTACAGATATGCTGATTCGAGTGGAGCTGGAAAGGATGTCTATGAATTTGTGAGTTTCGGGGGAATTTTCATATGTTTGCTTTTGAAACTTTCATATTTCTGTTTTTAACTGAGATGTCGTTGCAGGTTAAAAAAGTTGGGAGGTTTAAGGAAACAATGAGAACTGAAGGTATATCAACTTCGGATATAATAATGAGAATAGTGAAAGATTACAATCAGTATGTCATGCGTAACCTTGATAGAGGTTATTCAAGGGAAGATCTTGGAGTTAGCTTTGTCAAGGTATGACATCAGTTTCTACCTCTTCACTTTTTTGTTTTTGTTTTGCAAATTGTTTACTTGGAGGAATCAACTTTGTGTTTGTTGATTTGCAACAGGAAAAGAGACTTAGAGTTAATATGAGGTTAAAGAAACTCCAGGAGAGGGTCAGAGAACAACAAGAAAGAGTGGGAGAAAGGGTATGTCTTCTCTTAACTTCCGGTTGCTTAATTGATCATAACTCCATTGTTTTGTCTGTATTGCATTCTGTTAATTAAGCTGTCCATCATAAGTTCCAATGAGCATAAACTAAGTTTTAGGTCTTTTCTCTGCCAACTAATACTCCCCTCGTATTCTTACACTCCGACCACTCTAAACATGCCATGTTTGCAATCGAAGTTTTCATATCTTGAACGTTAATACTCTGTTTGGTAAGTAGCCTCTAGGCAGAAAACGTCTTTATCTCTTGCTTTTGTTTTGCGTCTTCTTGTTGAGATTATTGGGTTTTTGGAATTGCTTTAAGGAGTGATGCTTGTTAATCCTTTCGTGTTTGATTTTCAAAATACCACAAGGAGTTTTGCTTTATGTATAGTTGTTTAATAATCTCATCTCTGTAGTAGCAGCCTGATCCTAGTCTTATGCTTTTGCTAGTAATATGATCTTTGATGGCTATGTTACTGTATGATATTCATCTTGGATCCCATGTGTCTTGTGATTTTTCAGTTGTATGTTCTTAGTCCTTTATTAACTTATGAACCCGGTTTTCCAGATCCAAACTGTAAAAATGCTGCGAAACGAGTGGGTAGAGAATGCAGATCGCTGGGTTGCAGGATTCCTTGAAATATTTGAAGAAGGTTGCCATAAGATGGTAAGCAAAATCTTGAAGACCCCTATTAACTAAAAACACATAGGTTAATAAGTTAGCACTTATGTTGTGTATAAACCTTTGATTAAACTTCTGACAAATAATGGTAATAGGGAACTGCAATCGTAGACCGTATCCAAGAGAGGTTATTGAGACAAAAGTCAGGAGAGACACTGGAGAACGGTAAGGATGATGACACAGACGACCAGTTTTATGAAGAATACTTCGAACATGACATGGGAAGCGACGAGGATGAAGATGAACGATACTATGACGAGGAAGAAGAAGAAGAAGAGAAAGAAAAAACCGTTAAAACCGATGCTAATAAAGTCAGCAAGTAAGAACAAATATGACTTGCAGAAACCCAAGGTTAGTTACTCATGACCACTTCTACTAAACTCTTTTAGCCTCTCTCATTCCCTCTCTCTCTCTCTCTCAATCAGTAAAATGCATCTACTTAACTTATAATATGTTTAGATAGAGAGAGTGTGTGTTTGATGTGTGTTGAACAAACGAACGTGTGTGCTTGTCCTTGCTGAGTTGTCTCATCTTTGTTGATTTTTTGAATACGCATGTTTTCTGTTACTTAAGTATTTTCATGTATTGTTTTTTTTGTTGTCTTATATCTTCTTATAACGGGTAAAGTGTTATGAAGTAATAATGCAATGTGAAGAGAAGACAATGAGTTATGAGTCGTGTGTGCCGTAAAGTTAACATCGATGATCGATGTCTTCATGTTCAAAGTTCCAACTCAACTCGTTTTTTCAAATGTTGAATTACTAAGTTAGACAGTAAAAAAAAGGTTTGAGAGTTAAATAAACATATGAAGAAAGAAAAAGTGAAATAGCTGAAACGAGTAAAATATAACTCAAAAGCGACAATGAAGTATTAACGCATGATAAAATCAATACTCTACTGATCATTAATTTCAGTTAATTAACTGTTAAATAACTTTACAAAAAAACAGTTATTACAAAAGATTCTAGGTTTAGCTTGTATGTTATTGGTCTATTTTAATATATTATTTTATTTTGGTAGTTTCACTTTTTACCCGATGAATTTACAAAACAAGTTCCGACTAAAAGGTCAAGTTGATCTTAAGAGTTGAATCAGTTGATGTGTGTCGAGATAAATATATAATATAAACTATTAATCAATATAAACTATATTTAATATTGAAGTATAATAGTAATTTATATCAATTAATTATATCTGTATAAGCACAAATAGGCTTAAGTAATTATATCGTTAGTTGACAAAACTTAACTTATATGTAAACGATAAACTAACAATAGGATAATCTAAGTTTAGAAAGATGATGTATACACATAACTGTGTCAAGACAACGACACAAATTATAAGTATAAAATTCGTATGAAGATGAAAGAATGAGTAATAGTATCGACATAATTAGACGTTGACTTAACAACTTTAACCTTCATTACTATTATTTTTCTTAAGCTAAGAGAGAAGTCAGAGGAGTCAACTATGTTACTGTACATTTTATGTCGACATTATTTCGACATTACTTTTTTTTTTTTTTAATTATGTGTTTAACCCCTAACGACATCTTCGAACCAGTCTGGCTTAATGATCTATTTTTTTTTTCATAATAGTCGCTCTCGACTACGTTTACAATGCTCTCATTGTCCTTTAATCATTCAAAAACAATGAATAATTTTTTGTTATTATAAAAATCGATACCAGATATATTATCAAATCTAATTTGAGTTTCATAAGAATAAATGTATAACATGTAAATTAGTGTTCCTAAACTTACTAACAATTATGATATATATCAGAAATATATATATATATCGTATAGTGTTTAATCGAGATATGGGAAAATTTGTTTGGATTGAAAAATGAACACAACATATTATTTTATTATAGTAATATAAATCTTGGCAGATTTATTAACAAATTTAGGGGTCATTTAAATTTTTGTAATATTATGTTAATATATCTAAAATAAGACAATTAGTTTATATTGTATCTATGTTTTTTCTCATTAATTTTTTTTTGTCTTGATCCACTTATAAATATAAAGCACAAAAATAACATATTTATAATTTTCATAATCATTATACAAACAAAATAAACAATATAAAAGGAATAAAAAAACAAGTGATTTTTTATCATAATCCTTGTCTGGAAATGTGCTTGTCATGACTTATCTCTACAAAAGAAGATTGAATATGTCCATGCGTTCAGATTTCAAAAGATACAGTGTGCTTACTCGAACTCGTAATACTCCAAATAAGTGATGTGGCCATGTGGGATGTCTCATTCGTATCATCTTCTCATTCGTCTGTTCCTAATAACATCAAATTATCCAAAAAAAAAACTGCTAATATTAATATTGATTAATTAATTATTAAAAAACTGTTTGGTTTAGTTTTAAATTTCACATGAAAATGTTTTAGTAGCTTTATTGTCTTTGTAATCAGTGCTGGCTTTGAGTTTCTATATGTTAGAAGCGTAAAAAAAATTTGGCTTTTTATATATAGTAAAAAAATAAATTTTTTAAAAAAATTGGTTCTAATACAGAAATTTTTCGTGATTTTCTAAGCGAGTGATTGATGTAATTGTGCTCAGGCATGCTCAATTTGTAATGTAAATTTTCCACAATCAATATATAAAAGAATAATTTTTTTAATACCATCATTTATAGTTTTTGGAACAAAATTACGTTAATTTTTTTAATTAGACATAAATATTATTTTTTATTAAAATCATATTTTTAGTTTAATGTTTGGGTTGAATATTTAATTGTTGGGTTTAGTTTTTTATTATTTGGTTGGAGTATTTAGTGGTAGGGTTTAGTATTTATTGTTTGAATTTTGTGTAATTTTTCAAAAATATAATTTTATTTTTAATTTAATTGAATTATTAAATGGTAATTTTATCTTAAATTAATTTTGATGGTATTTGTAGAAATTAAAGTTAATTTGGTGTTATTTTTAAGAATTGTCATGTATAAAAACAAGAGTTTAGATACATTGCATATACACTTCCTAAAATATTTTAATTTTGCAGACGGGATCCACACTATCATAAGTTGAATATTTTAATTTTTATTGATTTAATACGTTCAATATATATATATATATATATATTTTCAATGATTAATGACCAAACAAAAAAAACAAAACATCTTAGCACAACTGTATGATATTTAAATACTTATATATATGTGTACACATACAGACCAATACTTCCATTTTCATTACCAAGATTTTATTTTATCTTTTATAAAAACCCTAATTGTTAAAAATAAAGAAAATGAAAACAAAGAACGTGAAACTCTTACTCTTCTTCTTCTTCTCCATCTCCCTCATCATTATAGTCAACGCCTCCGAAGGTCACTCACATGGAAAATCTAAATGTGAATGTTCACACGACGACGACCATGAAAACAAAACCGATGCTCGAAAATACAAGATCGCTGCAATTCCTTGCGTTCTAATCGCCGGCATAGTTGGAGTTCTTTTTCCTTTATTAGGTAAAATCTTTCCTTCTGTACGTCCTGAAACATCTTTCTTCTTCATCACCAAAGCTTTTGCTGCCGGAGTTATTCTCGCTACCGGATTTATGCATGTATTGCCTGAGGCTTACACCATGCTTAACTCGCCGTGTCTCACGTCAGAAGCATGGGAGTTTCCTTTCACTGGCTTCATTGCGATGGTCGCTGCGATCTTGACGTTATCTGTTGATACATTTGCTACTTCGAGTTTTTATAGATCGCATTGTAAAGCGTCGAAGACGGTCCCTGATGGAGAATCCGGTGAGCCTTCCGTCGACCCGGCCAAAGTCCAAGTTCTTCGTACTAGAATTATTGCACAGGTTTGTTGACCTCCACGATTTAACAATCTTATATATATANTTTAAACAAAATTACATTAATTTTTTTAATTAAACATAAATATCATTTTTTTAAATCATATTTTTAATTTAATGTTTAGGTTGAATATTTAGTGGTTGAGTTTAATTTTTTATTATTTGGATTGAGTATTTTGTGGTTGAGTTTAGTATTTATTGTTGAGTTTTGTGTAATTTCTCAAAAATAAAATATAATTTTTAATTTAATTAAATTATTAAATGGTAATTTTTTTTTAAATTAATTTTAATGGTATTTATGTAAATTAAAATTAATTTGGTGGTATTTTTGAGAATTATCCTATATTATATTATATGTACAGTTTGTGTTTTCTAGTTAATTTATATGTTTTCTATATAATATTTTCTTAGGCAAAAATATTTGAATTAATAGTGGAAAGTAAAATTGTGTTATTTGTAAAAATATAACAGATATTATGTGAAAAATAAACGTAACGATAAAAATAAAAACAGAATCCAATTATTGTATTGATATATGTATATTCGAATTTATTTATATTATCTTTGATCAGAAAAAAAAAACTAAGAACTACAAAGTTCATGCATCTGTGAGAGCTTATTTGTTGTCGACGTGGCTGAATTATATTCGGACAATGTGAGAGTTTATTAAAACATGTGGATTCTCTAAAGAAACCATCACATGTTTTTGAAATGCAAATAATTCCAATTAAAAACTTTTTATATGTTTTTTTTTTCTTTTTATAAAAATTTTAAGTCCATTATTTAAAATGCAACATGGTGTAATTTTCTTTGGCATGTGTAACTAATGTAAAGGTCATGAGAGTTGATAATTTTTGTGTGTTTTATTTAAAAACTGTAATAAGGTATTGGAGTTGGGAATAATAGTACACTCAGTGGTAATAGGCATATCACTTGGAGCTTCACAGAGTCCAGAAGCAGCCAAAGCTCTATTTGTTGCCTTAATGTTTCATCAGTGCTTCGAAGGTCTTGGCCTTGGTGGTTGTATTGCTCAGGTACCTTTACTCTTCTTCTACATTTTTATTCTTTTATTTACTTCATTAATGAACCTCTATTTTCGATGACCAAACATCTTTGATTGATCTCACCTTTACTATATTTTAATTAAAGACTTACGTGTGTGATTGCAAGGTTTTAACTTTTACTGGTTCCAAATTGAATTCTTTTTACATATATTCGTTGGATAAGTCATAGGTTTGTAACATAAGTAGTCAAATACTAGCAAACATTAGAGTTGTGAAATAGTTTAGTATAAGATAAATTTGAAACTATAAAATATTTTATAACTATAACTATAAACCTTTGCTCTAAAAATCGGCCGCCAGGCGAGGTCNATGTCATTTTTATGAATTAGAACTATAAAAATTATTTATAATGATAAATTTATAAAATTAAAAATTTAAAAATAATTAAAAAAAATCAAAAACTAACTCTGATTAATCTCCATTTAATTCCTAATTTTTTTGGCTAGGCGCTAGTTTTACCCTGAGCTCCCGACGTGGCTATAAACTGTTTTTATCAAACGTTAAAAAAATTGAAAAATAAAAATAATAATATAATACATGCAGGTTAACATTACTTGTTTTTTATAAAGTTTTCAGTTTTTTTTGTTACTTCATTTATTATTTTATAATGTATTACAAAAAAAGAAAAATTAAAAACAATCAAATATTTATAAGAAATAATTGTTGGATTTTATGTTCGAAATTTGTGATTGATTGACAAAATATAATAATTTTTCAAATATGTTCTCTAGTTTTTAATTTTTTCTATAAATTACTTGTAAAAATTGATCACTTTCAAATTTGTTATTTGTTATTACAGGGAAAATTCAAGTGTATGTCAGTTACACTAATGTCAACGTTCTTCGTAGTAACAACACCAATAGGTATCGTTGTTGGAATGGGTATAGCCAATACCTACGATGAGTCATCACCAACGGCTCTGATCGTTCAAGGAGTATTAAACGCTGCATCCGCAGGTATTCTCATCTACATGTCTCTGGTGGACCTTCTCGCAGCAGATTTCATGCACCCTAAGATGCAATCTAATACAAGGCTTCAAATAATGGCCCATATTGCTCTCCTTCTTGGTGCGGGCCTTATGTCTTTATTGGCTAAATGGGCCTAATATTTCCTAAATTTACTCTTTCAATTTTGGTCATGGCCATTTTCGTGGACACATCATATATTCATGTGTAACATTACTTGAACTATGTATATTGATACTTGTCCCAGTAAAGTAATGAGCCTTGGTTTGTTTTATTTTTTATTCTTATTTTTGTTTTTGATTTTTGATTTGTAGATTATCTAGTTTATACAGTGTATTTGTGTGTGTTATTGCTTATAAATATATTTGTGTGATTTATCTTATTTTTATCTTAGGAATATTAGACTATACATAAAATGTATTATTTATTGCAAATAAAGTTAGTTTTCAGTGTTAAAGTATTTAACTTAACATCACATTTTCTCTAAAAAATGACTCTGTACAAATTAGAGCTGGCCATTCGGATAAACAGATCGGGTTCGGGTATATCGGGTTTAGGAGTATCCAATGGAATAATTTTGTCGGGTTCGGTTCAGATTCGGTACGGATCGGTTTCGGGTGAAAAATATTGAAAAAAGGAAAAAATTATTAAATTTAAAAAATATTAACTAAAATTTCACAAATATAACTAAAAATTTTAAAATAATTTAATTATTTATATATATAATATATATATAATTAGATTTCGGGTAAAGAAATATTGAAAAAAAAAATTATTAAATTTAAAAAATATTAACTAAAATTTTACAAATATAACTAAAAATTTTAGAATAATATAATTATTTTTATATATAATATATAAATAATTATATTTTAAGTTTTAACCGACGGGTTCGGATTCGGGTACGGGTTTTCGGGTTTAGGAGTCTAGCACCCAGTGGAATAATTTTCCGGATTCGCATTCGGATTCGGCTAATGTTTTCGGATCGGATTCAGATCGGGTACTTCGGGTTGGTTATTAATTTTGCCCAGCCCTAGTACAAATATTATGAGACCTCTTATATGACGATTTTAGAGCTAAATGTGCAAAAAACAAATCATGCACACTATATCTTATACAAATCATGCACTATATCTTATATAAATTTTTGAGCTCTTAACATATATCTCCTCTCAAAAATATTTTTATTTTTATATATAAACATAAACGGTTTTATAGACTTATTAACATAACTTAATAATAAAGCATTCAGTTAAACTTCAAATTAAAATTATGCCATAAAGTAAAAAAATAAAACCTAAATGAGCAGAAACTGTTCTCATCACTTTTTCAGTTATACAAAAAATTCTCTATATAAAAAAAAACCATAAATCAATATATAACATAGTTTTCTCACAATCTCTTTTATTTTATTTTTTACTTTAAAATGATTTTTTCTGTATTCCGACATTGTTACCTTTCCAATGCGACTAAACGAGAGGAGTCATCAATGATAGATCAAAGATTGATAGCTTCTTACTCGATAAAACGTACGTGTGAGAATTCAACACGGTGGCGACCGTCTTTATATCCCATCTTGGAGGATGAAGCCGAGGTTGACCGGTTAAAAACGAAGGTCTCACTCGCAAGTGTGAAATCAAAGGCTAAAAATATTATTTTCTTCAGCTATAGACTCAAAAAAGCATTGTGAGTTCTTACGTATATATAAGTTATTTACTGTATTTCATTATTTTCTTAAAATCCATATTAAATTATGGTACACAAAATGCAAATTCATAGATATATTTCTTCACTCATATATTTTGTTGATTAAAATAATAAACGTTTTTGTTTGTTTAATAGGAACATTGCAATGTCGACAGATATTAAAGCCTCGCCAGGGTTTTCTCCTTGTCTTGTTATGTGTTAATGAATTCTTTAATCTTCTTCTCCTTGTCTTGTCGACAGATATTTGAAGTTTCAAAACAATAAATTTAATATTTCATTTAAGTGATAGCAAAGAGCAAACCATAAATATTCCTTTTTTTACAATATAAATGTATTTTTAAGTTTTAAATTTTATTTTACATTATTTGTTATTTGATGTTTTTAATGTATATGTTATACAAAATTTTCAAGTTTAATTCATTGCTCTAACTTTTTTTGGATGCTTTCCATATATAATGCAAAATGATAAGTAATATATAGTAGTATTTACAAAAATAAAATCAAAATTAATTATCATTTTGTTAAGTAAAAAACACATGACCATTTAAATAGAAAACTTATAATATTTTTTTATAAAAATGATTTAATTCTCTACATCTTAATTGTGAATTAAATAAGAGATTATTTAAAATTCTTTAAGAGAGAATTAAAGAACCCTACTTTTATTCATTGCCAACACAAAGAATCCAACTATTTTTATTCCGAATAAATAATCAAAAGTAACTAGTGTATTAGTATTCACTTGAAGAAAGATTAGTTAACAAATCTATAAGATATGATCTAAAGTATAACAAATCCATTATAGACAAAAAGAAGCTTTATTGCCTTCGGTGCTAAAGTGCCATATGCATATCCCAGCTATTTCTATTCCTTGTTTTTTTTATCTTTATTTTCACTTCTATATTTTTGATAATTAGCCCATTAAAATATAGTACAGTTGTTTTACTTTTTTATATGTTTTTAGGAGTTTTTACCAGATTATATTTACCATAATGTAAAAGTAATAACTATATGACTCTGCTGTAAAGCTATACTTGTGAACATAGCAAACAATATTACAATTGTAAAACGACAAAAATCTATGTATTTTCACTAAAACAATAAGGGTAATATTATTTTTCTAATAATATTTTTATTCATATACTTTTCTCCGTAGATTTGAAGATTATAGTTTATATTCTTAAAACCCTAAAACTAGATATGAGCAACTTAAATATATAAGAGCAATTCTCTTAAATACTATCAATTTAAGTTTAACTTTCACAAATACCATTAAAATTAATTTAAGATAAAATTATCAATTAATAATTTAATTAAATTGAAAATTAGACTATATCTTGAAAAAATTACATAAAACTCAAACAATAGATACTAAATCTAACCCCTAAATATTAACCCAAACAATAAAAAATTAAACACAACCACTAAATAATCAACCCTAACATTAAATTAAAAATATAATGGTATTAAAAAAAATTACTCTATATATATAATGAGTCTAGTTAATTATAAAACAAAAATAGGTTTATTGGTTATTTTTTTGTTGGTAAAAGCATTATAGGTCTTATTTCCAATTTTTAAATACAAATATGAAATATCTAAGAAGAGGAATATCTTTTTATCTTTTTATTTCATTTTCTACTTATTAAATATTTTTATCTCTCTTTTTCTTCCACAACTTTATACCACTCTTTATATATCAAACCCAATCGTCATTAAAGATCATTATTACTCATTAGACTTATCACTACCCTATTCACTCCCTCTTCAAGCAAATATTATATTCCTCAGAAAGAAGCCACTTATCTTCTTGATACACATTTTATATTTGTATGTTCTCAAAGTATCTTCAACAAAACTAAATCCTAGCTATTAAAGAGAGTTCAATGACCAAGATCGGAGGTATCCTTGTTTGCCTAGTCATTGTGGGCTTAGATGTAGCTGCTGCAATCCTCGGAATCCAAGCAGAAGTTTCCCAAAACCAGGTTGAAGTCTTGTGCAAATATGTTTATTCTAACCTATTGGAATGCACCTCTTACACATACTAAATGTGGTCATGTTGCATGTGTTGATGTAGGTGAAACACATGAGGCTATGGTTATTTGAGTGTAGAGAACCGAGCCAAGATGCGTTCAGGCTTGGTCTAGGTGCAGCCGCGATATTAGTTATGGCTCATGTTCTTGTCAACTTGATTGGAGGATGTCTTTGTATTTGCTCTCAAGACGAGTTTCAAAGATCTTCTTCCACTAGACAAATCTCAATGGTTTGTCTTGTCCTCACTTGGTGAGTTTCATACAAATCTGAAATCTCTTAACATTAAAAATTGTTTCATAATGACACGTGGCGTTTTGTGATTGGATTGTAATCAAGGATTGTATTCGCCGTTGGATTTGGGAGTATAGTGATTGGGACAATGTCGAACAGTAAGTCAAGAACCTCTTGTGGATTCACACATCATCATTTTCTATCTATTGGAGGGATTTTGTGTTTTCTTCATGCCCTCTTTTGTGTTGCTTATTACGTTTCTGCCACTGCGGCCAAAGACGAAGCTAATAAGTGAGAAAGGGTTATGGAACATGTGGGTCCTTGTCCATGGTAATTCAAATTCTGTAACAATTTATATATTAAGTCCAATATTTTTTCTTCTTTTGAATTTTGTTTTCACTTATTTCGAAGTCTCAAAAACCGTGTTATTTTGAAAAATATGAAAAGCTTTTTGTGTCACGCTCTGTTGTTCGCATGTGGGATTAAAATGTACCAATGATAATGACGTTTGGTGGAATCTTGTCTTTGCTTGGGTTCTTGAAATTAATTGAATACTCTCGTTTCTCTGTTTCACACACACTCCTATGTTCCTTGTTCTACTATTAGAGAGCTAATATATTAATCCCATATAGATTGATGAAAACCTAGGGCCAGACTAGTTCATATGCACACAGAAAACATATATTAAAACGTTAAGCCGCTGCGATTTCATGACTTGAGTGGACACACTAAGGTTAGAACGTATGAAGATAATGAGTTCAGTTGGGATCAGTTTTGAGTTTGCTGGTGTGATGGAAGATCCTCCAAGACCTTTTGCAGAGATATAAACCCTAGAGTGCTAACCACAACAACTTATTTCAGTTGATCTAAAGTTGTTAAAAAAAGATTGTGAAGTGATGGGCCGATAGGAAGGCCCATGCAAATCTCAAAATAAGTCCCGTTATGACTTAGGCCTATTCTTAAAAATTAACATTTTCATTATAAATATAAATAAATTAACCATTTATCGATTTCATAAAATTACAAAAAATTTGTGAATATCTAAACAAATATATGAACTAATTGTTTCTTCTGTTATAAGATTAAATAAAAATAAAAATTCAAACATAAACTTCATAATCATAAATATTCTTATATACGAAGATATTTTAAAATGATATAAAAATTTCTGCATTTTTTATAGATGATGAATTCCCAAAAATTAAAATTATCCAATACTTTTCTTTTGTCCAACAACACACCACTATCTAAAAATCAAAATTCTTGGAAAATATTAAAAATACACGAGTAATTTATCAATTTTCATAAAAATACACAAACTTCCTGAGTAAACAGATAATAATAATACTATAATACATGGGTAAATAGTAAAGACAAGAACACCAACCAAAAAAACAGCAACACATTTTCTCATACACAACGAAAGAAACACTTAAAAGAAATGAAGCATCATTGCAACCATGAATCCAAATCCTAAACCAAGTGTTTTCGTGGCGGAGGAGGAATCAACCGGATTATCGCCTGAGCCAGAAACATCAGCTGTCGTTCCGGTAGTAGTAGAAGGGAAGGTCCCGACCGTTTTGGTGGTTGTGCTGCTAGAGCTAACTGGTGAGCCTGGGAACAACGGCAGAGAAGTCCCCACCGGAGATAGAGCCGGAGAAAGTGTCTGGATAAGAGGCAGAGAAGAGGAAGGAAGAGGAGTTAAAGAAGAAGAAGGAGAGAGAACAGAGACTGGGTTAAGAGGCAACAAAGGTTGTATAGGTAAAACAGAAGAAGGTGAAGGCGCGTTTAGAGATGGGACGGAGTTTGGAAGCGGTGCGGTTGGTGCTGCGTTTGCGTTTGGAATAACGTTTACTTCAAGTTTCATTCCTTGGATACAATGTCCAGGCATTCCACAAATGAAGTACCTAAACAAAAATTTATACATACACTTAAGAATATAAACTATCATATGATTGATTCTATATGTTTTATAAACCTTTTTCCAGGAGTTGTGAGAGGAACAATGGAGTTTCCATTAGCAAACGTTATAAGCGGTTTAACCGCTTGACAGCTATCAAATTCAGGTTTGGTTACTTCAGTAACGTCATGGAATGCAGAAGGATATGAGAAAACTGTTTAAAGAGAAACCATAGCTTTTGCTTTTAGTCTTTTTATATGTTGAAAACAGAGTTTAATATAAGATAAATATGATTAGTTAAATTACCAAGATTGTCTCCGATAACAAATGTTTGTGCTGCAGCCCAAGTTTGAAGACTAGCTCCTATAGTCCAACCACTAGGACCACCAATGGTATGATCTGTAGCTATTGTTAAACCAATGAGTGTTGTTGTGAGTACCAAGATTGTGATAAACATTTCTATGGATGCCATTTTCTTCTAGATCAAGAGATGATGATTATGTTTTGTGCTTTACATTTAGTGTCAAATGTGTGTATATATAGGGGTTAAGAAGGAGAAATGATTAAGAAGAATCTTTTGTTATAAGAGTTAGTAAATAATAATAAAAAAATACTTGTGTTTGTATCTGTTGAGAGTTAGTATCTATGTTGGATCAAGTAAGCTTTTTGTTTTGTTTAACCTAATCCATTAAAAACCAGACAATGTTCTTGAAGCTACACTTGTCCACAAAACCAGTTTAGTTGTACCTAAATCATGTTTCTTAATAATGCTTTATAAGATATATCTCTTACAAGAACAGGTGAAGTTTATTATTATTACATATCTTCCTGTATATTAAAGCCAATGTAGTCTCTCACTGTAGAGGAAATTACAAGTAAAAATAGTACTTTGTTTTGTATGTGTTCTTCAAAATTTTTGAGAACTCAGAACAACAAGAACAAGAAAGTTTCAGATTCTTTATACACCAAGACTATGACTATGAACAAGTAATTTCTCCTGTTCACTGTTGATATTGTTTTGAAGTGAAAAAGGATTATTAGACTGATGAGAGTTACGCTTAGTATTGTTGATTTTGTACCACACATTCTCGATACGAAAAAACGCCCATTGAAATCTCCTGTAAATCTCTAAAGCAGTGATGATGAAGACTGTGATGTAGTTGTGACGAAGATGAGCTGATAACTTATATGTCCATGTCCACCTTAGTACCAAGTTACTTCCTATTACCCAAACATACACCTGTAAACATTCACAACCATTAACACAAACCACAAGATGATTCAGAAACAGTTTTAACTAACAAGAAACTTTTAGTTTACCCAACGGCGTCCGTATAGAAGATAAGAGCAGAGGTTTGGTCTGGTTGATTTGAAAACCCGAGTGAAGACACTACAAGTAAGAAAGAGTTAAGAACTCTAAAACTGACTAGTGAATCCAAAATGTGTTGTACCTTAGATCCCAATCACGTAATACATCCCAAAAGAAAGAGAAGAAAGTATTTGCTAGACCAAAGAGGATCCAAGCTGGTTGAATAGAGTAAGTCCATGTATCCGTATCGATATAATACTTCAGTGCTGAAAGAAAGATGACAGGCACTGCTGTTAAGTATTTCCCAGCTGAAATAAGACAGTGCAGAGATGTTAGAAACTTGATGAAAGCTAAACAAAAAGAACTGGTTCTAGGATTGGTTATTACCATTGTAGATATTGGCAATCTCTTTGCTATCTTTGTACTGACGAATGCATTGGAACAGCCGGAAAATATAAGGTAGAACAAGAACCAAGGGGATTACAGCGGAATGACTCCCGCAAACCGAATCAGCTTCAAACCATGCAATTGTAGCTACCTATAATGAATATATCAGATTCACTGATAATTCAGTCATACAGAAAATGGAACCTTACTGACCTGTCGATGAACCATACGACAAACTGAACGTTCTAAATCTGAGAAGACCTGCACAAAGACATTGTTGATCAATTGCATTCAAAGTTCAAACATATATAGAGTAAAGATAAAACAATTGTGTTTACCTTTGACATAGAAGTCATGATATCAGCTAGAAAGAAGTCCGAAAAAGTCACTGTCTGTTTACGATAACACCAAATGAAAGTTAGATAATGTCAGTGTATTCTTCAACCGGAAAAAATAGAGTTCATTTACATGCACTGGGAAGAGTATTCGCCAAACAGTCCAAAGCAAGTAATAGCGAGATGACATGTAGAAGATATCGAAAGGGAGTATCAGAATGATCACAGCTGACAAGTACAAAATCACCTGGAAACATCCGAAAAAGGTTACTTACTATACTATATGAGCTAATGAATCAGAAGCTACTTTATAGAAGAACTGTAAGAGAAGATGCATCTATTACACTGGTTGAGATGCTGCCAACTTTACATCTCCGTGCGAGTATAGATATAGATACGCAGTCATACTAGTCAATATAACTGTTGTCATCCACCTGGCACACTGTGAGACAAGCTTCATAAGTGTAATCAAATGAGAAACAAAATATATACATGTAAGATATGTATTACCTTCCATATCTCTTTGTGACTAAGATGATCTGGTCCTAGATAAAAGATTGCTGCATAATCGACACCAGACCGAGAAAAAACCCATAAATTAACACCCCAGAGCCAGACCATCATTGTCTGAGGCCAAATAGCTTATATTAGTAAAGATAAGTAAAGAGTTTGACTTACTTAACAAAGTAACTTACAATGAGAAGGAGAGGGTTATAATACAGAAAAGTCTCATAGAAGAACAGTTCTCGCGTGTCTATTCCCATTCCCATTACAGATTCCCAACCAATCTGTAGGTTTTTAACATAAGTGTAGATTGCTAAGATTAAAACACACACAAATGATGACTTCAAATCAAAAGATAAGATCAAGAAAATTAAATCAAAGTCGAACCTTTCCACAAACATAAAGACCTCCAATATACAGAGCAACCTGATGAATCAAAATAGTTAATCTCAATATCAGTTGGTTAGATAACACAGTGATATCATATAATCTAAGAAACCAAGCGAGCAGTGCATCATTAAACATGCTAATCTAAGAGCTTCGGGTAAATCAAATGAACAGAACCTTGAGACTTGCAAGGAACAAAGGAGCACGCAGTTTCGCAATTGTAGTCAGAAGCATACTTGCATTCCTAGATTCATTTTCTCCTGTAGAATACAACAAACCATCCAGGAAAAAAAAACATAATCTTACTCACAATCACTAATCACAACTAAAATTTTCTGTAAGCCAAAGATAAAGTACAAGGAGAAATAGCTAACCAAGATTAGTGGTGATTAGTCTACTTCCAGATTTGCGCAAAAAGTGAGGATTACTCATAGGCATAGACAAGACTCCACCAAACATAGATGCCAAAAAGCTAAACCTTCATTAGACACAAAATAGAAAAAAACAAAGCTCATAAACTACAACTGTATTTGTATTATCTCTGTCTCGTTTTGTTCTGAAACCTATGACATAGCCACCACTAAACTAGTTTATAAAATAACCATGAAAGTGAACAACTTTACAAAGAAGAAGACAAATGATATCTTCCAAAAAAAGAAAACTTTTACAGATTTTTAACTCTTGAACAACGCTTCTCTCAATATGAAAGTAAGAAGAAGACAAATCAAAAACCTCTCCAAAACATGAAACTTTTTCCACAATTTGCTTTCTACTCTGAATCAACATGAACAGTTGTGTTGAGATTGTTACTTCCCAATCGGATTTAAAACCGATAATAAGATAATAATCTACAATTTTTCAGGTAACAAAGATTCAATCTGAATCACACATAAAAAAATACTAGCTTTAAAGCGGCAGAGAGATAGAGAGAGACTTAGACCCTAAATCGGAGATGAGAATTAAAACCCTTTTTTGTATTTTAGCGGAAAAATTAGTAAACACAAATCAACATTAAGAAGAAGAAAAAAAGTCTTTAATTTTTCCACAAAACGTCAATAATATAGAGAAGTTATAAAACGAAACTTACGTTGTAAGTAATGAGGACGACTTTGAACACAAACACAGAAATCGAACAACCAATATATAAAGTTACCTTTTCCGACAGAAACAAGTTTGAACGGAAAGATGTCGGATGTAAGAATAAAATGTTTTGATGTTTAATAATTAAGAAAAAGGGTCAATGCCAGAGAGCGAGTAACAAAATCGAACGATTTTTGGTTAATTAAGAAAATTTATCTGTTTGTTTTGGTCAACGGCTTATGTTTTTATTTGACTTTGGCAAATTACGTAATCCAGAGAAACTCTCAAAATAAAATAGTTTAGAGTTGTCAATAACCAAAAAAAACGTTTATAAAAAATTCAGTACAAATTAAATTAAAAAAAATCTAGAAATTGATGAATATGAATACTGTTTGTCTATATATTAATTAGACTAAAAAATACTTGAAAATAATACATTTTCATTTTTTTGACAAGATTAGAACACTTAAAATCAGTTTTTACTTAAGTTGATTTTATTTCTGTGTGTTTTTCTTTTAATTGATTAAAAGCTATTAGTGCCACAAAATTTAACATAAAAGTGAGAATTAAGAAAGGTGAGAAAAAAGTTTGAGTTCGTTAAAATTAATAAGTAAAAAATAAAAGAGTAATTCCTACTAATACCATCATTTATAGTTTTTGGGACAAAATTACATTAATTTTTTAAATTAGACATAAATACCATTTTTTATCAAAACCATATTTTTAATTTAATGTTTGGGTTAAGTATTTAGTGGTTGAGTTTAGTTTTTTATTATTTGGGTTGGGTATTTAGTGTTTGGGTTTAATATTTATTGTTTGGGTTTGGTGTAATTTCCCAAAAATATAATCTAATTTTTAATTTAATTGAATTATTAAATATTAATTTTGTCTTAAATTAATTTTGATGTTATTTGTGGAAATTAAAGTTAATTTGGTGGTATTTTTGAGAATATATATTATTTTCTGTTCTGCTACAAATTAAATACATATACTTTCTAAAAACTACTAAAATTTGCCTTTTAATCCAATTAGAACATTTTGACTTGCAAAATAAAAAGGTTAAGAAAATGCACGTCATTTTGGTTTTGGTTGCCCAATAATATTTACGAAAATTTTGCCTTTCAATTATTCAAATCCTATTTGAAAATTTCTACGTGAGAAAAGGAATTAGATATATCAAAAAGGAATAGTCAATGCAAACACCATGACGTTAAACTAAATGTCAATGCCCAATGCCAACACTATTTTGTTTTGGTCGTCGAATTAGATAAGGCAAGATTATGCTGTCGTATGTAATACTTTGATTTTGGTTCTGGTATAAATGACTAGACTAGGTGGTTATTTCGGTTAGTTAATGGCCACCAAAAACTGGGCCGGTGCTGGGTGTAAGGAAGCAAGGCAAGCATAAGATAATGGCCCATTCTGAACCGTAGATTCTAAGAAAAAGCCCATAAGATAATGGCCCATTTGGAGTAAGAAACTGAAAGACAAACCAAAGTTGCATGGTTTAGCTAGATTGAGCTTCAGATTATGTTCTTGATATGTACTTTCCTAGCTTATTTGTTTTGTCTTTTAGGCCACACTACTAAGAAAACTATATTCCTTAGTAATTGATTTTTTAATTTTTTAGTGTTTTATAATATTTAATTTTTATTATTATTTAATGAAATTATAAATTAAAATAAAATTAACAAATATTAAATAAATAACTAAAAATATTAATTATTTAAAAATTTGAGATAATATATAATTAAAATAACTATTTTTAAATTTTTAAAATTTTATATATAAAAAGTACAAAATCAAATATGATGGAACAGAGAGAGTAAAAATTATTTTGACTGATAAAAGAAGAAATGTTAGGATTTTTTTAGTAAGGCAAGATTAGTAAAAAATAAAAATAGTTTGACCATTGACTAAAATGATAAAATAAATCTCTTCCAAAATATTGACTGAGCTATTCAATTACAGTAAATTGAGAAAATTTGAATACCAAATTTACAGATATGATTACTGCCTTTTGTTTTGACTACAATGCTATTTATTTTACATTCTATATACAAAAAAAAAATTAATGTAAAACCAAATACTTTAAAGATTAAAAATCTCACTTCATACCAAAAAGCTAAAAAAAAATCCAAAAAGGTAAAAATCCAAATGCAAATTCAAGATTGAACACTCTTAAAAGAAAGTTTATAAAATCGTATTCATAGTTAGTAATAAAATCTGTGAGATTTTAATGAGATTTTACTTTTGACCACATTACAAAATCTCCAATATTTTATTTTGATTTTATTCACACCATTTAAAAAATTAAATTAATATTTTTAATTAAAAAAATTAGACACTTGAGATAATATAATTAAGCGTTATCCTTGTCGACGACGATCATACGATTCTGCCATTGTTATAGCTTGAAACGTCTTCTTCCTTAAATGAAGCAGACAAAAACGCCATTGGAGCCAGAGACTCAATCTGGAGAAGTGAATCCTACACCTCCAGGAGATTTCTCGTTAAGCGAAGTGTCAAAGGATCCGAATCCTATCATTGATCATTCTGATGATATCAGTGGTGAAGAAGATGATGATGAGCATGTGGTGGCGGAGAGGACTAAGTTGGAGCTACCTGAGGAATTAGCTAAAAGCGTTATGGTTCTAACGTGTGAGTCTACAGATGAAGGTGGATCATGTGATGTGTATTTGGTTGGTACTGCTCATGTTTCAGAGGTATCATGATTTTTTTACAAGTCATTGTTTATAATTTATTTAAATGTTGATTACTGATGATGACTGATTTAATTATGAATAAAATAATATTTGTTTCATGTTTTTTTAATAGGAATCATGTAGAGAAGTTGAAGCTGTTATCAGTTTCTTACAACCACAGGTTCGTTTCAGAACTAAACTGTTGTTACATGAATCTTCAAGTGTTTTTTTATTACACTTATAAAGTATGTGTCTGATTCTTACAGGTCGTCTTCGTTGAGTTATGTACAAATCGAGTATCTATTCTCAATCCTCAGCCTTTGAAGGTTTGCTCTTCATAACTCTTAACATTGTGATATATCACACATACTTATTCATGATTCTAGTCTTTTATGGTTTTGATGTTTTGGTTTTATAGATTCCGACCATGAATGAAATGATAGAAATGTGGAAGAAGAATCATAACCCATTTGGAATACTTTATGGATATATTCTTGCTAGGGCAAGTCTTCCTCTTGGATCTTCTTCTTTGATATGTAACTTAAACTTTCGTTACCAATAATATTTTATTATTATAATGTTTAGATGGCTAGCCAGCTTGAGGTTTTTCCTGGTGCTGAGTTTCGTGTAGCTTATGAAGAAGCAATCAAATATGGTGGCAAAGTGGTTCTTGGTGATCGTCCAGTAGAGGTTACATTACAAAGAACATGGAGTAAGATGCCACTATGGCACAAAATAAAATTTGTGTACAGCTTTGTATTTCAAGCTCTCTTTCTTCCAAAACCTGAGGAGATTGAGAAGATGGTAAATAAAAAACTCTTTATTCTTTATTAAGCTTATGTGATTTAGTCATTGTAAATATTTAAATATGGCTTTAGCTGAAAGACATGAAAGATGCTGATATGCTTACGTTGCTGATTCAAGAAATGAGCAAAGAGTTTCCATCTTTAATGGATACACTTGTCCATGAACGAGATAAGTTAGTATTATTCTATTTCTCTCTATATACAAACTTAGCTCCTCTCATGTTCTATGATGTTTTGTTTTGTAATATAACTCAGGTACATGTCATCTTATTTGTTGAGAGTTGCGAGCCAGCATAGCTCAGTTGTAGCTGTTGTTGGTAGAGGACATCTTCAAGGGATCAAGAAGAACTGGAACCAACCTATTAATGTTAGTAATAATCATATATATAAGCTAGTTTGTGTGTATATATTTTTGACCATGAAAATGTGTATTGGCAGATGAAGGATCTGATGGAGATACCTAAGAATGAATCAGTTTTTACTTTAAAGAATGTTTTGAAATATCTGGTGGTTGTAGTCGCCGGGACAGCCATAGTTTCCGGGATATACCTTGCGAGCTAAAGGTAGAGTGAGTTTCTCATGAGGACAATGTAACGTAGGCAAAATAACAGATGATGATGACATAAATTTCATTAACTGTTATAAACTATGTGGTCATGAACTTTTATTTATTTTTGTTTCTTTTTATTGAATAATTTTATAAACTTATACAAATCAATTATTTCTCCTCCCATATCTCAAAACGCAAATAATAATTTTATTTTTTTTAAAACATATTAAATTCTTATTTGAATATTCACATCATTGTTTTTTTTCATTTTTTTGCTATTAATTCCACTACACTGTCATATCGAATATCATGCCAAATTCAGTTACTATCATGAATAGAACCAGAGCGTTATAACAACACACACACAAAAACAAGACCCAACTAAACATCAAAATATAATCATGAGTTTTTTATGCATTTCAACAACTTGTATTCTTCATTCTATATATATAAATATTACGCATAGTGGAATCATATTATTAAAAAAAACCATATTATTAAAAAATATGATAGTAACAATTGTTTCATACACCGAAGAATTCACAATGGAAATCAACGAACAAGAATCTGTGTTAGAGATCAAGAAACGTTTAGGACAATTTCTCAAGATTCCAACATCTTCTTTAACTCTTTTTGTCTCTTGTTGGGAACTCTTTGATGGTCTTGACATAGAAGATTACCCAATCATCTCTAATGGCACTAGAATTGACCTCACCGTAACTCCTCTATTCACCGCATCATCTTTTATCAACCCAGCCGTTAAAAAGATCCACGTCACTATCAAGTTCCCATCTAAACAGTTCACCATCGAAGTAGACAGTACCGAAACGGTAATTAACCCTATCATGTTATTGTATAAACAAGTCTTTTTGAAGTTTCTTGGTTAACAAGTTAACTATGTTTTGCAGGTAAGTAGCTTGAAGGACAAGATTCACATTGTGGAAAATACACCGATAAAGCGAATGCAGTTATACTACTCCGGGATCGAGTTAGCTGACGATTTTCGAAACCTAAACGAATATGGAATCAGAGAATTCTCAGAGATTGTGGTGTTTCTCAAGTCAATAAACCGTACAAAAGATGTAGCTCCGGTTAGAAAACTATGTTTCTTGGTGCAGACGTCATCGAGTTTATTCAATAGTGCGAGGATCCCTGTGGAGATTACAGACTCTTGTACGATCTCGGAGATGAGAGAAGGGTTACAAGTTAACAAGACGTTACCAAGAGATGAGTATATATTCGTACACAAGCAACGGATTATGCGAGAGAATTGTAGTCTTAGATGGCATGGTGTTGAAAATGGTGATACTCTTTTTGTGTTTAAAGGCTCTGTTAGTCGTGGAAGTTACTAAAATTCTTAAATTTATTTACGTATTCGAGTTCTAATAGCATATTATAACATAAACTTACGTTTTGTGATGGTGTGAATGTAGAGGAGTTTATGGGAGAGATAATTATCTATGTCGAGAAATTTAATATTTTTTATTTTGTTTTTTTTAAAATGTTTATTTAAAAAGCAACAACTTTCATTTTGTATTTAAAAGATACGTGTTGAATATAATAAAATTTAAGTTCTGAATTATTACTACAATATTATGACAAGATTTCATAACAAATGTTATGCACAAATATTATAACATGAAAGATACGTTACCATATATTTGTTAGATTTTCAAAGAGGTTGTCCGATAGATAAAAATTATATATCTATTTTCAATGATAACAAATATTATATTTTAATTTATTTAAAATTCACTAATTAAATATCATGATTTTCAAAATATAACACAATATTATATTACATACAAAAAATTAGAATGAGCATATTATCTAGTTGTCTAAACTTGTTCTCCCTTCTGTTAATTAGTTCCCTAAACTTGAGCATATATATAAAGATTGTAGTAAAATTTTACTTAGTCAAAATATATAAAATAAATCTCGTTGCAAGATATCAGCAACTTAACTTAAATCAATCAATATTATAATTTATATATGATAACCACACAATATTCAGATATTTTGATATTAAACTAGAAACGAAAATGGCATGAGTTGTGTTTGGTTAGTTCATGTTTTCACACAAAACAAGAAGACCTTAGACCAAAAATACATTAAAAAAAGAGGTAAATAACAAAAGTGAAAACACACAAAGAAACATAAGAAATAAGTATTTGTCTTAAGAACTAAAATCTTTGGTTGGAGAGAGATTAAGCAATGAAGGTGACTGTGGAGATAATAACGGGAACGTTTATAGATACGGAGGTGAATGAGAATGCAACGGTGAAGGAACTGAAGGAGAAAATTGCAATGGAGGTGAAATTGCCGGTGAAGCGTTTGATATTTGTGGTTGGAGATGAAGAGAAGAGAAGGATGGTGATGGAGAATGAAGATGAAATGATGTTGAGAGATTTAGAAGTTATAGAAGATTCTCATATGTATTTGTTCTTTAAGCATCCAGATTTGGTTTCTGAGGAAGAAAGATCTCAAGGAGATCATGATGATGATACTCATATGGAGGAGATCTCGTCGGAAGCAAAGAGTGGAAGAGGAAACGAAGAAGAAGAAAAGGTGAATATGAATGGTCATGAAGAGGAAGATGAAGCGATGAAAACACAAGAAGATGAAGATAGAGATGAAAAAGTTGAAGTTGAAGTTGAAGAAGAAGAGAATGAGAAGAAAGGAGAAGAAGAAAATGATGATGATGATGGTGTTAAAGAGGAAGCAAAAGAAAGTGAAGATGGAGATAAGAAAGTGGAAACCTAGAGTTTCTTGATTTGCTTTTGTGATTATTTGTTTGCCTTGTTTCTTGTTATACAAGTAAACTATAACAAGAAACATTATCTTCAGTGTGTGTTGCAGTTTAATGAAAATTTTAACTTTGTTTTGTTTTAGTTCTATTTGTTTTTTATTCTTTTCTCTGTAGTAAAGAGGGCAATAGAAACGGTTTCTACCGAGCGATGGTAGTGGAGTGGTTTTCCATGCGCTAGGTGAGAGTTGTCCTGTTGGTAAAAGCCAGCGATTGATTCCACCCGGTTACAGAATTTGTCACATTTAAATTGTTTGGTCACCGGATTTTCACATAGTTTCTCCAAACCTTAGGATTAATCAGTGTTGGGAGGATTATGCGTCGGTACACATTATGGGTTTGTCATCCTAAATTGTATCAGAACCGACGATCTCCTAATTAAACCGAATTATCTGAGTTCTCAAAAAAAAAGGCTTCTCCAATCTTTTGGCCATTTCCGGGTACGGAATCCACACGGAAAACCAACTGGTCCAAAGCTTTATAGGAATCAATTTTTTTAATAAGAAATATAGTTTTCTATCACTTAATTTTAATGTTTTTACAATAGCTCAAATTTAGGGAAATGAGTTTTTCTTGGCTTGACTCGAAACTAAGCAGTTACGAACTGAAACCTGACCCGTTCACATAGACTAAAAATCATACAAAATAACTATGTTTAGAAATACAATGGAGAGGAAAAAAATGCAATGAACAATTTTTTTTAAAAAAGTTAAGACTTAGGCTTATCATTGGACCACCCCAGAAAATAAAGGTTCAAAATATATATAATCCTTTCAATGACATAAGTTGAACAAAAATCTCTTCTGGTTTGAGAAGCTGAGTTTAAACATCATTATATTATTTTATAAGTTTTATTTGTAAATAGAAAAAAATAAAACTATTATGAGTTTTAGGCATCATATGAATTTACTTTGGGGCTAGCCTTGCTCAAAAAAAGTTCAATCACAAAGCAAGAAACAAACGAGTATTAAAAGCAAGAAACGTTTATCTTTCTTTTCTTTTAGTCAAACTCTCAAAGTGCAACAAATGTTTACGTTTTTTTTTTTTTTTAAACTGCTACTTATATAAAATATATTGAAATTTGAGAAATAAAAAAATTGAAGGTAAATTAAAGACATTTATGTTGCAATTAAAAACTCAAAAAACATGTGCCTCATGCATGTTGATTGACTGATTCCATGAGTGTATAAAGCCAAGGACATTATCCTCATATTACAGATATGTCACTTTCTAATGTAAAGAAATATTCGTCTAATCATTGGAACACAAAATGGTTAGATTACTTTCAACTTGTAACTTCAATATATTTTAAAATATAATATAGAAGTCTAAATTTAGTTTTTTTTGAGCCAGATATCTTACTATATAACATTTAAAATATAATATAGAAATTTAAATTTAGTTTTTTTTGGCCAGATATCTTACTATATAAAAATTTAAAATATAATATAGAAGTTTAAATTTAGTTTTTGTTTGGGACCGATATCTTACTATATAACATTTAAAATATAATATAGAAGTTTAAATTTTTTTTTTTGGCCAGATATCTTACTATATAAAATTTAAAATATAATATAGAAGTTTAAATTTAGTTTTTTGGCCAGATATCTTACTATATAAAATTTAAAATATAATATAGAAGTTTAAAATTTAGTTTTTTTTGGACAAGATATCTTACTATATAAAATAAAAATATCATAAAAACACAATATTTATTTAAAATAAAAGTTGAAAGGTAAATTAAACACTTGTATTGCAATGATTACATGAAAATGGACACACGTCACTCGTGTAACTTACGACAAAACCATTTTTTTTCTAAAATATAATATGTGTATTAAAAACACAGTAATTAACACTACATAAGTTTTTAGTAGATCTGGACATTCGGATTCGGATTCGGTTCGAATTTTTCGGTTTTCGGATATCCGAAATAAGACATATCAAACAAATCACTAGATTTATATAATATATAATAATAGAATATAAAACATAAAAAACTTACGCGTGGCATCGATTTTTAACTATATCAATTTTTTTTTATATATAAACTGATCGAAATACAATTAAAATAAAATTTTGTTAAATTTTAATTGACTGTAGGTAAATAACAAATGTAGATTTTTTTAATAATAATTTCTATAAACTGATTTTGAATTTTTAAAATATTATAATATTTATTAAATATAAATAGAAACAAATTATGCGTGACGTCGATTGT
>KE157052.1:180622-209263 GCA_000411055.1 Leavenworthia alabamica
AATATTTTAAAAATTCAAAATCAGTTTATAGAAATTATTATTAAAAAAGTCTACATTTTTTTATTTACCTACAGTAAATAAAAATTTAATAAAATTTTATTTTAATTGTATTTCGATCAATTTATATATAAAAATAATTTGATATAGTCAAGCTTCGATGCCACGCATAAGTTTTTTTATGTTTTATATTATGTTATCATTTATTATATAAATCTAGTGATTAAGACATATAATCTAGTGATTTTTAATATAATTTGCTAAAAATAATAGTTGTAATTAGAAAAAAATCAGAAATATAGTAGGTTATGATTTTATTTTATTTTTGTCTTTACTTAAATATTTGATAATGCAATTCTAGTATAAAGTTCAGATATTGAATATTTATTTTTCTTGATCATATCAAATTTTTTCCTACTCTCCTATAAGGACATGATTATATAGAAATATATAATCAAAAAAATATTACAACACCAAAAATAGATAAAAATATTACACTATACCCAAAGACTAAATATTATCAGATTTCTCCTTTCATGGCAAAAGACTAATTTTAGTTGTCTTTTCCATTAGATGACAAAAAAGCTATATTTTAATCATTTTATATTATTATAAAATTGTATACCCGTGTTAGATTCAACCCTCTCTGCCTATATAAACACCATTAATCATTTTCTCACTTCACACTCTCACAAACATCTCTTACACAATACCCTTGAAACCGTTTCTTAAAACCATCAGTGGTTTTTCGACCAACGTTAAAATCAAGGTCTTTCTCAAACTTTTTTTTCACAATATGTTAAATCTGTCGTATATATGAAATGATGAAATAGTTCTGCTTTAATTATGACCATATTTTGTTTACAGATTTTTTTTGTTTTTGTGGTTTTGTAGAAAGAGTGTGAGACAAACATCGAGTGGTCAAACTAACAACAGTGAACGAGAAGATTAGTAAAGATCTGAGTTTTTAAGCCGTTGATAGAGACAAGCCTAAAAGGTATATATGGCTGGATTTTCTCAGCCATCTTTTTTTTTTCATTATTAACTTGTTGAAGTTAATAATGAATCCACGATTACATACGCTATATACAAGCGTGTGTATTAATTAAGTGTAAATGATTATCTATAAAACGTTGATAACAAGGTAATGAAGAACTTTAACAAAACAAAAAAAAAAGTAATGAGGAAAATTAAAAGATTGATAATATAGATTAAATTAAGTCTATTTATTAATAATGATATATTATTTAACTAAAATAAAAAATAAATTTAATTGTATTTTATAAATTAATGTCAATTATCTACTTATGGTTATTTTATTTGATTTATGCAAATGAATCCAACATTTCTACTAAATTATTATATTTTCTCTTTATTATCTCTTTGCACTTGTTAAATCTCTTTAAATTGCAAAACTTCAGAAAAAAAAAAATCATTTACAAGTTTTTATTAAAAGGGGTAGGTGCATGTTTTAATCTGAGGTTTCATACTTTATGAAGATCTAAATTGTGAAGTCAAACTTGCAAGATTAAACCCTTGAAAAACTATTATTATTGCCTAGATCTATTATGAATTAGAGTTTTTTTTAATTCATTAATATTAAAAATCAGATTGTGTGGAGTGTTTGTGATGTGATGGTTTTTTTTGTTCAAACTTGTAAATATTAAAAACAATTACCATCACATATTAATTATACCTTTTTTTTTGTAGCATACCTTTTACTGAAAAAGAAAAGAAAAAAATCTAATAATATCAATTACTTTTTTTTCTAGGTATTCTTTAATTTGTCTTTTTCTAGAAAATATAAAAAATAATTGACTTTTTAGTAAAAAGAATAGACAATATGTATGACTGTACAAAAAACAAAAAAAACTGCCACTCTTTTAAAAACCTTTTAGATTCTAATCCTTTTTTCACAAACCCTAGCTTCTAAGATCTTATGAGTTATATGCCTCTACTTTGACTTTAATTTGTAATAACTCATTTATGTTTTTTTTTTGCAACTCTCAGATCTCTCAGAAAAATGTCTCAGCAAAACATTGTTCCAGTGGGTAACAACGCAGATGATGATAACAATGCAAACAATGACAACAACACTGCTTTAGCTGAGAATCAAGAAGATTCTCGTCCTAGGCAGAGAAAACGTTATCATCGTCACAATCAATTTCAGATTAATGAAATGGAATCGTAATTGTTTTTGTTATTTATTTATTTTTTAAATAACTCAACTTATAGATAAAAGAAATTATATATAACCATTTAACATATCTATTTTTTGTTGTATGTTTGTTAAATAGGTTTTACAAAGTGTGTCCTCACCCAGATGACAGACAAAGAAGAGAACTTAGTGAGCAACTGGGATTAAGCATCCGTCAGGTTAAGTTCTGGTTTCAGAATAAGCGTACACAGATGAAGGTATATATATATGTATGTATAGGCATGAGTTCATTTTGATTCATGTTTTAAATTTTTTGGTTTATTATTCCGTGCATATATGAGTTTAAAAGATTAATATTATATAAAGTATAAACTAAAATAAAGTTTAATTTAGTGTTAAATGATTTTAGAGAATATTATAATCTACGTTTTGTAGATCGTCTGAATACTTGTGCATGTAAGTACGATGAAACGCACAGACACAAGTGAAAACTAGTGTGTTTTGTCGGAAGACATTAATTAACATACATTTATTCTTTTAGTATTTTTTTTAGAAAAACCAAAAACTTGGTCATCTTTGTTGGTTTGTCAACTTCAACCATTTAGTTGGTTCAACTATTATGAAATTTTTTTTCTTTCTATTGCAGACTCACCGAGAACGCGTTGAGAACGCTCAACTTCGAGAGGAGAATGAGCTTCTCAGATCTAACAACCAGCAGTTTCGACATGTTCTTCAAGATGGTTCATGTCCACAGTGTACGGGTGAAACCGCAGTTGGCGAAATGGGTTACAATGAACATCAGATTTGCATCGAGAACGCTCGGTTAAGACAAGAGGTACTAGCTAAATCTGAACTATATATTATATCTATTTAATGTAAATATATAGCGGACCACATATATTAGATTTCATGGAATGAACAAGTTGTATTTCTTGTTTGTGGTGGTTCTAGATCGCTCGAGTATCTGCTATGTCAACAACGTGCGCTGAAAATATGGTACTGAGCCATCCCAATATGTCTCATCCTCCACCTTCTGAGTCTGCAATGGGAATTATTGGAGGAGATATGCTTGGAAATGGAACCTTATTGGGAACTGTACCAATAGCTGCTGTTAAGCCGATCATCATAGACTTAGCAATTCTATCCATGGATGAACTACTGAATATGACTCAACTGAATGAACCACTATGGCTGGGAGGAGTTGAGGGGACGAGCTTTGCTTTAAACTTAGATGAGTATGCTAGGATCTTTCTAGTGGGTCTTGGGCCTACACCAGTTGGATTTAGGACTGAGGCATCAAAGGATACTATCCTTGTTCCCATGAACCCTTTGAACATCGTTGAGATGCTGATGAGCCAGGTAAAGTAATCAAATTATGATTCTAATTATTCCCTTCTCTCTCTCTATATATATATATAACATACGTTAGGGTTTACATGGTCTATAATCGTATTTTGTAGAATCAATGGTCACACGTATTCAGTGGAATGGTTGCAAAATCCATGACTCATGCACATTTACTAATTGGAAGTGGTCCTGGTTACTTCGACGGAGCTATTCAAATCGTAATATTTTTATTCTCTATTTTTTTATAATGTTGTAAAACAAAACTAAAACTATATAACATTGTTTTTGTTTAACAGATGAGTGCTGAGTTAAAAATGCATTCACCACTAGTCTCAAATAGAGAAAACTATTTCGTGCGTTACTCAAAGAAACTTGCTGATGGTGTTTGGACTGTGGTTGATGTATCTATAGATCATCTCCTTCCAATCACACAACTCAAATGTCGTAGACGTCCCTCTGGATCTTTAATCCAAGAACTCCCCAATGGTTTCACTAAGGTTAATTAAATAACTTATTTTCTCATTATGGTCAAATGTTTTTGTATATAGAGTATAAAACGTGGCTATATGTTTTGTTGGTTTGAAAAAGATTACTTGGGTCGAGCACATGGAAGTCAATGACGCTGAAAATGCTTATCATATGTATAAGCACCTAATCTATTCTGCTCATGCCTTTGGTGCAAACCGTTGGGTTGCAACATTGTACCGTGAGTACGAGCGTGTAGCCAGCATCATATCTCCAGGCTTTCCATACGCACAGTCGTGTGGTTCGACAAGTATTTTCACTACTCATTCTTTAACTTGCTTCAAATAGATATATCCTCATCCTTTTTTTAACCGTTGTATGAGTTTTTGTGACATGATGTAGTGATAGGTGACCAGGGGAAGAGGAACATACTGCAGTTATCTGAGAGAATGGCGAAAAGCTTCTTACGTGAAGCGACCAGTTTACCGGGATCTACAGTTACTGGTAGTGTCGGGGACGATATAAGAGTGATGGCTATCAAGAACGTTAATGAACCAGGGAAGCCATTTGGTATCGTTCTTGGTGCAGCTACTTCGTTCTGGCTCCCAGCTTCTCCTATGGTTATGTTTGAATTTCTCAGAGATGAGAATAACCGATTCCAGGTACATTTATTTAGCACAATACATATTTTTTTGTCTGAATATATATATTGTAATATATATAACATGGTTTAAGATATGTATGTATCTACAGTGGGATTGTATGTCCAGTAAAGAGACGACTGTCCAGAAGATCACACAGATTGGAAATGGAATAGATGTTAGGAACTATGTTGCTTTACTCCAGGTAATTAAAATCAACACCTAAGCTTTGTCTTTTTGAAATGTATTGTTTTAAGTTTTAACCTAATCATCTGAGCTGTTTGTGTTTTTTTTTTGGTTACAGATCATAAACTCTAACGAGAACAGTATGACGATCATTCAAGAGACGTCTACTGATCCAACAGTTTCATCGATAATTTTTGCTCCTATTAATATAAAAATAGTAGAGAATATTATCAATGGAGCGGATCCTAATGACGTGGCTCTTCTACCTTCTGGTTTTGTTATCCTTCCAGATGGTATGAGTCAGCCTATTAATGGAGATACTGGTGGATCAATCATAACCATTTCCGTTCAGATGCTGGCCGAAACAAATGTTGATGCTCAGGTGACTGTTAGCTCAGTTGCAACCATTGAGAATCTGGTTCAAACAATGGTGATGAAGATCAGAGAAGTGTTTCCTATTACACCCCCTTGAACCACCCCAAGTTCGGTAATTAGTTTAATCCTTTACATAAATAAATTTTACTTAGTAAGCATTTTGTGGTGCTCATGATGGTGTTTCTTTGTGTGTTTGTGTGGTTATTCTATAGGAAGAGAGCTTCATGAAGGGAGAAGTCAATGAAGAACCTCAGAGGATACCATTTCTTGAAGTGGTGTTTAATGTGTTCGAGATTTGACTTGCCCTGATCTATCTCCATTTTGGATTGACCCAAAAAAAAAACCTATCTATCTATCTTATTTTATTTCAGTTTGTGATGGATTAAAACTTTGTTATATCAGTTTATGTTTGTTGTTGGAACCTTCATCAAGGTGTTGTTATGCACTCTTTATGATCTATTTGAATTTCAAACTTGGTTTTTCTATTGGTTTTTGTCTTTTGTTTAGTTTTTATTTGTTTAATTTTTTTGTTGTCTATCTTCGTAGTTTTTTTTATAATTCAGGTAATTGGGTTAAGTTTAGAAGACCATAGATTTTGATACAGTTTAAGGTGACAAGTCTATACTGCAGATCGGTGCATCATCTTTCCAACACCGACTAATCCTAAGATCTAGAGAAACCATGTGAATGCTTCGTGGCCAAATGGTTTAAATGTTGTTTTTTGAGTGTCATCGATCTCTATTTTACACCAGCATGATGACACTCACCACTAGAAGAGAACCACTCCATTACCACCACTCATTTTTATCTTGGTGGTTTTGTTAGTCTATTGAAAGCCCATACCAAGATTATCTTGGTAGTTTTGTTTATTGAAAATTGACACTAAAGTGGTTTTGGATTGACCAAATGGTCAAAAACCAACTTGTGAGCTGATCTGTCTTGGGTTGTGATTTCCCAAGAGACCCAATTTAATGAAGTGAATTGCTTATATTTTCAATTCATCTTCATATCACTTCATGAAAAGAATACACATAATGTTACTAGCTAAAAGCCAGTAACTTTAACAAGATAACATCAAAAGATTCAGACGCATGCATTACATTGTGTTTGAACCTAAGTAATAAAAACATAATGTCATTAGTACAAATGACTAGACAACGTGTTTTGGTCGAAAGAAACATTTGTGACAATTTTAGTGTATTTTGAATTTATATTTGAAAACATACACATATCAGCCATTTACACGCATTTATATTTATTCCAGGGATGCATATAAATGAATGCCCATAGGATAATAATGGGCGTGTAAGGATGTTAGATTTAATAATGGGTAAAAGCCCATCGGATATCCGAAATCCGTATAAAAAGTTGAGCCCTTAGATATGTTAATAATTAGTTATAAAATTATAGATTTGAAACGGGTAGTTTTTATTTACCGCGTATTTTTTAAGTTTATCCTATATCAAATAACGGTTACCATATCAAATAACCGTTATTCATATGGATTTTTTTTATTCTATAAATTAATTGTAAGCAGTATACGAAGAGTTTGGTTTATACCTGGAGGAGGTAAATAAGCTTTTGACGACGGAGTTTTGAAAGCCGAAAATTAAACAAAACATGAATTAGTTATGAATATCAAAATTCAAATATTCATAATAATCTTATAACGAAATGGATCTAAGAAAATATGAGAGAATTGTCATCAAAACGTATTATCATTGATTAAAAAACCTAAAAATGTTAGCAGCGGACACAAATCTATAAGAAAACATCAAATCATAAATATTTGATTTGATAAAATCAAAGATCTGAGAAAATATATTTATTTACCAGAACAAGGAAAGAGATCAGCGGTGATTTTACATCGACGGCTAAGACCAAGAGCTTCCTCAGTAATGATGTTGAACCCCAGAGACAACGTAGTTCCTTCTCCATGGCTTGTTTGATAGAGAGGTGCAAAAATGATCCGATGGCTTAGTTGTTTTTTTCTAAAGGATAATAAATTGGGCCATGATATATATGTGGGCTTTTTTAGTTATCTTATTTAGGTTTTGGGTTTTGCATATTATATTAAACCGGTTCAAATATGTGGATTTATTATATTTAAGTCAGACCAGGTTTTTTTATCCCGCTGTAACATTTCTAGATATATGAAATTAATATTTTATAGTACATAAAATAATTTTCAACTTGCAATTATAGTTTTATTTAATTGTATTTATTTAATATTTATTTATGATTATTTTTTTAGTCCTATTTGTTTTAGATAATAAATTAGTAATTAGTAATACCAATGACTAGAATTTATGGAATAGTATCTCTGCCAGCATTTAGAGAGATTTTAATTTAAAATACAATAAATTATTTGTAGCATATATTATTGAAAACAATATTTTAAGAATTAGATATAAAAGTTGAAAATAGAATTTAAAAAAAAAAATTAATTCATCAAAATAAAACAAAATCATTATGATATATTGATCTCATTAAACTACAATCACTTCAAATTATTCATACAATGTAACTAATTTGTATTTATGTTGACATTGTATCACTGTTTACATTCAATTCGGTACAAAGTATTTTAGTACAAAAAAAATTAGTTGTACTAGGGGTGGGCACAATTTCCGTCGAGCTCCGTCTAGCTCATCCGGTCTAGTCTTACTATTATTCAGAAATCTCCGTTCTATTTTAAATTATATTTTCATATAGGATAAGTTTCTGATTTCCGTTTGAAAATGAGATCAGACGGAACGACAAAATTAAGTAGTAGACAATTTGCTAGCTAAAGGACTAGTTCCAACATTTACCTTAAGAGTCTCTAAACTTGGCTTTACTGCTGTCAGAGATCTGTTCCATAGCTTTTTAGCTACACAATCTATGGATTTAGCCGTTGGATTCATTGCGATGAGCTCAAGACGAGTCGGTTTTGTTAGGATCTTTCTCCTGACACAGTCTCTTCTCTATTATGGATACATCTTGTTTAGCCTTTGTATATAGGCAATAATATACTAACATATATTATTAAATATTAATACCTTAATATTTTCAGTTAAACTTTAATTTCATTTCAATCATAAAACACACAACATAATCCAACAGAAAAGCTTTCAATACCTGAACTGATACAGTAACTTCATAAACTCAAGAACGCTTTCTCCTAGCCAAAAGAGCAGGTCTCCTGCTTACAGATCCACCACTTTTGTTGGATTGAGAAAGAAGACCACGAAGAAGAGCTACAATACCAATACCCATGAATGGTATATGCATCATCAATAGTTTCTCTGATGCCTTCCCCGAACCTATCATCTCTCCCAATATTGCAGCCTAAACAATACAGTTTTGTGAATCTTTGGAACATAATTGCAATTTTAACGAATTGAGTTCGAAATAGTACAGATCTAGCCTACCATTGATGTCATGACGGAAGCTCCATACACCATAGATGTGGTACTAAACCACGATTTCCCAGTGAGAATTGCATATATGTTAGCAATCGAGAGCGGCCAGAGAATCAGAAGCTCGTGCCAGATTAGTCCAACGAGGAAATGTGGCTTCTCCGTTACTAAATAATCACCAAACTCGGTGCTGTACCAGCGATTCAGATCGACGAGAATCGTCGGGTAGATTGCGTCGGGAAGACTCGTTTGGCCGTCGATTAACGGTGCAATGACAGCCATTAGAGCAAAATATATGAAGAGAACAGCATCGACCACCTTGCAAAATGCTCCCATTGTTTTTCTCAATCCAATTTTTTTTTTTTTTGTGGTTCTGATTCGAATCTGTCGTTAATAACGAAGAAGAAGAGCCCGCTACTTAATAGTTAGAGAAAACAACGACGATGTTGACTTATAAATCTAAATTCAACCGAACCGGTTTAAGTAGCTTAGTTGCCGTTATTCCGGTTCAATTAAGTGTAAACAGCTATCCCGGTTCAAAATCTATGTACCTCTATTTAAACAAATTGAGTATTTCTTATCTCTTTAACCGTCTCTATGAAGTTTCAGAATGTTTTGAATGTGAATTCTCAGCTAAGCTTTGACTAGCTTTGAGTTTCTTAAAGCTCTTCTCTTTAAGCATCTCCTTGATCTCTATTTCTCTCTTATCAACAACTCTGATCAATTCCTTGAAACTTGCCGCTCTCAAACTTCTTCCTCTAGAAGAACCAGCCTCCTCGTTTACTCTTACTTCATCACTTTCTTCTGATCTTAACCTTTGGTACTGCCAGAAAACTCTCCAACAAAAAATGGTGAGTGCAATGAACCAAACGATGCCACAGATTAAGAAGAGTCCCCAGAAACTCTCTACTGTTATTTGATAGTTTTCTGTGTCTCCAATCTGCATTGTACATTCGTGCTCGTACGTAAGCCATTTCTTGCGGATTTTATCGAGTTTTCCTTCTTCAGATAGCTGCAGGATCGCTGTTGACACATCCACAGCTAAAGGAGAGTCTCTCTGGAACGCCTGAAACAATGAGACTGAGTAAGCTAAGCTTTTTTTATAATAGAGACACTGATGTTATACAAGTCTTGAAAACCGGTTTATACATACAAATCCCCAGCCTGTTCTGGTGAACTCCTGTCCAACTGTTCGGAACTTGCAGTTACTGTTTGATAAGAGAGCTTTAATGTAAGGAAGCTCATCAACAATAGCTGCTACACCACCATCTCTTGGACCTTGTTCAAGAGCAGAGAGATACTCTGCTTCGTCTTTTAGTGGAATGATTCTTGATGGAGCTATGTTAAGTTCATTGACAAGATATTTCCAAGCAAATGTACCATCTTGAACTCCAATAGGTTCATTGCTTGCTATTAGACTGTCCATTCCTTCTATCCGCGATGTTAACTGTTGAACGGTGAGGATTGAAGTAAGACTCGCTGTGTAGCTTGAGTTGATGATTAGAACCACAAATAACCATACGAGTAGCACAAACCTTCCCAACGTGCTCACTGTGTTCTCCCCTGAAGATCAAGAAAGGAAGAAGAATAAACAAGAAGAAGATTTTTCGTCTCTTCGATATATTTTAGGATTCAATATATAGTTGTGTACATACTGTGAGAGAAGAACATTGTTGAGAAGCTAAACCTGAGACGATGAAGACAAGAGAAGAAGGGGCAAAGCAAAGCTTTAGTGTTTAAGCTAGAACTTATTAAGTATTAGTTTTCGTGTTGTTTCACTAATTGTATGGAAACTAACCAGAAGACGGTAATGATTTGACGCCTAGGAGGTCCACGGAATTCTTCGTTAAAGCGGTGTTCAAGAATCCAAATGATGAATCCAACAAAGAGAAATAAAGCGCCAGTCACAGCCCACATCTCTATAGTGAATGGCTTCAAGAAAGACCAAGGACTAGATTTGTCTCCCTTCACTGGAGCTACCACTACAAGTCCTGATTCCATAAATGGTTGCGTGAAATCTACAAACTTGGTTCTGTTTGTAACTATAGTAATATCCCCAACAGCTACATCAAAATTCTATAGACATGAAACAGAACAGGTTAGTATATACTGTTTCTTGTACCTGATTAAAGTAACTGAAAGAAGAAGTAAGTAAGGCTCACATTTGCAGCAACTTCATTTATGAGATTGTCATATGATGGATTTCTCTTCCCATCTCCGTATAGTATATAAGTACGTGGAACAGTATATGGAAGCAATTGAACCGCAGCTTCAAAGATGTCAATACAATAGCCTTTAACACCAAGTGGGTTCTTGTCCTTGGAAGCATAGTTTTTGTAGCTTACACGGTTAGGCACCGCAATTTTTAGCGGCTTTCCATTTTCAGGGAAAACCCAACCTCGAGGCCGCTTTATTACTTGTCCTGGCCATATGATCTCATTAAGACTTTGATTTTCTGAAGATTTGTTTGAAGGCTTTGAGTATATTGTCTCCGGAGGCAGTACTGAGAAACCTGTATGATTCGACCAGTACCCGACTCTGCTTAGACCATTACTTTTTACATTTAGAATGTCGTAGGCTGGATTAATCCGGTTTTTCTCTGAATCAAACTCGATTTGTCCGGTTAGGCCTGTATAAGCCATCTCAAGAATGACCTGCAAGAACCTCTCCCCTTCATTGAAAATGTGAAGTGCTGATAGCTTAATGTTGCTACCGTTGGCTTTACTAAGATTTGGATCGTTAGAGAAAGTCACTCGATTGCCTTGGCTAAAGAAAACATCGAGAGCACGAGCTACAAGCCAAACAGAATCATAAGCATACAGAGCATAAGAATTGAAGCCATCATCACTTCTTGAACTCTCCTTAGATCTAAGATTTTTCCATTGTGTTTTAAACTGTCTCTTCTTACTACTCTCAGGTGTGTAATGGCGAAAAGCAACCACTCCTTGCAAGAGTTCCATAGATTTGGGATCAAACGGTTCCACAGAATCCAAAGCTGTAAGAAGCCAATCAGTGGTGATCCAAACATAGCCACTTCCCATCATTCCAATAGATTTGGCAACATAGAATATATTTAAACCTGAATCAGGATTCACATGAACAACAAAGATGCGAGATTCCATCAGATTAACAGAAACCAATAAGTCATTGATTGAGTTATTATCTGCACCAGGTCTTAATGCAGCCTTGTAAGATATCTTAGCACGTTTCTTGGCTAAAGCATCACTTAACACAGATATCCCATTCCTACCATATTCATCATCCACAAAGATGGCAACAACTTCTCTCCATTGGCAGTAAGATATAAAATCCGCAACAGCGTTCATCTGGAAGTAATCATTCTGTGTTGTACGAAGGAAATAAGGGTATTCAAGAGAAGAAAGCGACGGGTCCGTGGCAGCAAAGGATAAGAGAGGTACATGGAGCTCATTAGCTACATGAGAGATTATGTGACCAATTCCTGAAGATTGTGGACCAATAGCTGCAACCACCTTGTTCTCCATTAGCTGCAAAGCTACACCATTAGAAAAACATATCACCAATCTCCTTCCTCATATCTAAAAGGTTTATTAACAAGACTAGCTCTGCAATTAGAAAAAAAAAAACAAACTCTAGGAACATACAAATTCACTCTGTTCACTATTAAAACGCTCTTCGTTGAGGCATTTTCACAAGCAACTCAAAGGCATAACTAAACAAACTGTTACATATATCTACAGTTAACGAAAACTACCTCCCATAGTGCCAAAAAATCCACTGCAATTTGCGTCATGGAAGACAATATTGAGCTTTGTGCTCCTGAGAATATTCTGATCAGCATTAACGTCGTTAATGGCTACCATAATCGCTGTTTTAGCCGCTCTTCCAATGAAAGAATCATAAGTAAACAGAGCTCCAACGTTGACAGAGCTTGGCAAAGAAGAAGAAGAAGAGTTTCTTAAGAAACTTTCTCTACCAGCAGCTTCCTTTGTCAAAACCCACAAACCAAAAACATATAAGAGCACGAAAAATCCCATCTGTTTAATCGGATTTCCAAACAAAAGGACTGATTTTTATGGGCTCATTGATGATTCGGAGCTAATAACAAAAAAAAATCGATTTTTAGAGGTAATAACGACCATTAACATCAACATCAAGATATATATATAGGTCAAACAAAAAAGACATTGGATTGAACCAAGAATCAAAGACTTAGATTTTTTTAACATATACTTATATGTTTATATAATTTATATTGGATTCTGAACTGATCAAGAAACAGAACTGAAACCATCTCAGAGATGGTTCAAGAAAAAAGACGTGGAACATGAAATTAATAATTCAATTCAATGAGTAGAGAGAACCCCATCTCTGACGACAATAAATTATAAATTATTACACGTAAAAAGTAAAAATCAATAAAATAGCAAATAGTGGTTCAGACAAAACAAGAAGTTAACATACAAGTTGAGTAATAGAAAAGTTCAAGAGTTCATACTACATAGAACGTGCCAATAATTAATGGTTACAAATAAACATACATATGCATACAAAGATCCAAGTTAGATATCTCTTTTTTTTTAATCTTATATATTATGTGTAATCTTTTTTTTAAATATGGAATTGACACCTCAAAAACACATTGCATGCATAAGTTAAATGGAAATTTTACGATACAGCAATTAATTATTATAAGAAAGCCAAAAACTATGATTCACAGGAGATTCTTAAATGAATCAGAAAACAAGAAACTAGAGATCAAATCATGTCTGTAACTTCATATACTTGTTCTTCTTCTCGGAACAGATCATCCAGAAACGTGTGACTCAAGGAAGAGAATGAAAATGATAAAAACTTGTGAATTTTGGTTTTATCATTTTATTTCTCTTTTTTTTTTTTGTTAATAATTAGTTTTATAATAATAAGGCATACATGGAGTGAAAATTTTATAATATTTTGAATTTGATTAAGTTCAATACTGTTGTACAGTAAAACCTATTTAAATTAATACTCGATAAATTAATAAACACGATAAATTAATAAAATCTTTCGGTTCCGACTCGGACCAATATAAAAAATAGCAAAATTCGATAAGATAATAATTTTTTTGAAAATCTTATGTAAAAATATAGTCCCAATAATATCATAAATTAATAATTATAAATTTTAAACATATATAATTAAGCCAGTTAGTAAAATATGATTTCACTGTTGTTTGTCTTTTTTTTTTTTTAAGTTTAAATCTCGTTGAAACTCATCCCTAATTTTTTTTATTGGATCAAACACTTCTAGTGTTATTTTTTTATCTGCTTCTAAAATTTGTTAATAGTTCTAAACGTTATAATTGTTTTCATACACGTAACTAGTTTGAAAGATGTCATAATATCGTCTTAAATTTCTTTATCAGCGTTAAAGACATAAACCATAATTTCTTCAAAATTCTGAAATTCTAATCATGATTTATTTTCATCTGAATAGTTGAGTAGACTATTAATATTTATTTTATTTCGATAACTAAGATCATTGATCACAATTTCAAGTTCATGAATATTGTTTTCATTAATTGAATCTTCTTCTAAATTTTTGGAGGCACAATCATCTGATCGAACTTTGTAGTGTCGAAAGTTTTTTATTATTATCACTTGATGAACATTAAGTATGTAAGCAAAAACTGTAATATCAATAGCATTCTTTTAAATAAAAATTTTCGTTTACATTTAGTATTATAGATCGAAAGATATTTTTATAAATTAATAAATAGTAATCTATACTATAAATTAATAAATAAATAGTAATTTATACTATAAATTAATAAATATTAATTTATACTATAAATTAATAAATATAAATTAATAAATATTAATATCACGATAAATTAATAAAATATCAAAATTCCAATCTTATTATTTTATAGAGGTTTTAATGTAATTAGATTTATTTCACTACTCATTCAATCATATCTAATTAATAAATATGTATTTTTCTATCTGTAAAATTATTTTTTATGAATTTTATTTTTAAATCTGTTTTGACGTGTTTCATGTAAATTGTTCAAATATAAATTTGGGAAGATTATATAATAGATTTCATTTAATATGTATTTAAAAATTTGCAATATATTAACTTATTAAGATAGTTTACAATAATAAAGTGTCTTCTTTTATTACATCTCCCCAACTCTTCTCTGCGTCTCTCTCTCTCTCTCTATAGCTGAGACGCGGACCACTGAAAACTCCATGAAAAAACTTGAGGAAGAACCAACAATGTCAGAGACCAATAAAACCAAATACGATCGTCAACTCAGGTATACTCTTCTTATCTCTTCTCCTCTGTTTCATCATTTCTGTTTCTGAATTTTTGATAATGATGACACAAAATCCTAGGATTTGGGGAGAATTAGGTCAAAAAGCTCTTGAAACATCAAGCATCTGTTTACTCAATTGTGGCCCAACTGGTTCAGAAGCTCTCAAAAATCTCGTACTTGGTGGAATCGGAAGCATTACTATTGTTGATGGATCCAAAGTTCAAATTGGAGACCTTGGAAACAATTTCATGGGTAAAAAAATCATTTTGATCTTTCTTTAGATACAATGTGATTCTTTGCTTTACTTTGATTGATGATTTGTGTTTATATGTTCTAGTTGATGTGAAGAGTGTTGGTGAATCAAAAGCCAAGTGTGTTTGTACATTTCTTCAGGAGATTAATGATGCTGTTAATACCAAATATATTGAGGAGAGTCCTGAGACATTGATATCAACAGACCCATCTTTCTTCTCTCAGTTTACTCTTGTTATAGCTACACAAGTACTTATCTTTCTTTTTTAATGACCTGATTATTTCTTCTTTAGGATCATAGATAGTTTATTGTCTTTGCTTTTTTAGATTATTTTGCTATGTGTTGATTTGTAGCTGGTGGAAGATTCAATGGTGAAATTAGATAGAATCTGTCGGGAAGCTAATGTTATCTTGGTTATTGCTCGCTCTTATGGACTTACTGGGTTTGTTCGTATTAGTGTAAAGGTAAAATATTACTGAATTTGAGTATTTTTTCCATTGGTCTTGGTATGTCTGCTAAGGTAGATCTTCTCTTTCATTTTAGGAGCATGTTGTTATAGAGTCGAAGCCTGATCATTTTCTTGATGATCTCCGGTTGAATAATCCATGGCCTGAACTTAAGAGGTACTCTGCTTCCATCTTCTTCTTCATTATATGTTCTTGCCATTTTTTAAACTTATGAACTAGATTACTTATAGTTGTTTTGCATGTTGCCCAACTTGTGACTGATTGATTTAAACTCTTGATTATTCTCTGATCTGCAGGTATGTTGAGACCATTGATATAAATGTAGAAGATCCCATTGCCCATAAGCACATTCCTTACGTCGTCATTCTTGTTAAGATGGCTGAAGAATGGGCTCAAACCCATAGCAACAACCTTCCTTCAACCAGAGAAGAGAAAAAAGAGTTTAAGGTATCCTTGTCCTATATTGTCTTTTACTCTGCAAACAGTTACCAACCTTTACTTTTCTTGTGAAACCTTGTTTCATCTTTCTTTTTCCATGAAAAATTAGGATTTAGTTAAGTCCAAGATGGTATCAATGGATGAAGATAACTACAAAGAAGCCATTGAGGCTGCTTTCAAAGTTTCTGCTCCTCGAGGAATCAGTAAGTATACATCTCGCCTGGCATATGTTGACATTAACAACTTACCATTTATGTACTTCTTAGTTACTATATTTCTCACATTGAACTAAAAATACCTTTTTTCTCTACAGGCCAAGAGATTCAAGAAATTATTAATGATAGTTGTGCTGAAGTGGACTGTAATTCCTCAGATTTTTGGATAATGGTAGCTGCGCTCAAGGTTCGGAACTTGAAAGTTTTATGTCAAAACCCATAATTTTCACATTGTTATTCCCATAGCAAGAATTTTTTACCCTACTAGTTATATGCAGGAGTTTATTTCAAATGAAGGTGGTGGGGAGGTACCACTTGAAGGTTACATGCCTGATATGACATCTTCGACAGAGTTAGTTCTTTCATTTCAGAGGAAGGTTAAAATTCATCCATAACCTTTATCAGATAACTTACTATGTTTCTGAAATGGTTCGTTTGCAGGGACTACATCAGTTTGCAGAAAATCTACCAATCCAAAGCTGAAGATGATTTTGTTTCCATGGAACAGAGAATAAAAAACATTCTAGTTAAGGTTGGTAGAGATCCAAATAGCATCTCAAAATCAACTATCAAGAGCTTCTGCAGGAATGCAAGAAAACTTAAGGTGAGATCCTGAAATTTCTTACAATATGATGTGTATTGTATGCTTAAAACTTAAAATCACTGGGATATGCGCCTTGTAGGTATGCAGATATCGTATGATTGAAGACGAGTTTAGCAATCCTTCTGTAACAGAACTACATAAGTGTTTGGCTGATAAGGATTACAGGTGAGGATGTCTTCACTGAGTTTGATCTTTTTCATATGACTGTAGAACCGTAGATTAATATTTGCAGTTGCAGCAGTTTATAGACATGTTGTTGTTAGCTCTAACTCTAAGGCTCTTACCACTTTCTCTTCACTCTTGTTGCAGTAGAGCAATTGGATTTTATATTCTTCTTAGAGCTGTTGATAGATTTGCTGCTATCAATAAGAAGTTTCCTGCACAGTTTGATGGGTAAGTGAAAACACATTCTGGCAAAAATTTGATTTCATCTTGATCATTTGTGGCATTGCTAAGACATTAACATGTCTCATTTCTATTAGATCAATAGATGAGGACACACTCCAGTTAAAAGCTACTGCCTTGAATCTTGTTAGTGAAATGGGTTGTGACGGCTATGTACTTGAGGAAGAACTTTGCAATGAGATGTGTAGATTTGGTGCTTCAGAGATTCATGTGGTTGCTTCTATGTTAGGGGGAATCGCATCTCAGGAAGCAATCAAGGTTCAGTTCATATTCATGTATTCCGGTTGGATTTGCAGCTGAACTAATATCTTTTCTGGTTTCCCAATGTTTGCAGCTCATCACGAAACAGTTTATTCCCATGTCAGGAACTTACATCTTCGATGGGATTGATCACAAGTCCCAGTCTTTAACATTATAGAAGATTCTTAAGACACTGATGGCTGCAGAGAACTCCAAACATATCTATTTATCCTCACTTTTGAGTATAAAACTTTTAACATTAACAAAGGTGTTTTCATTCTGCTATTCACCAGACAAACTACATATCATTCCTGCGTAGATAATGTATATTGATTTATGAGCCGCGGTTCAAAACCGAAGAGCTCCTGTTAAGTGATAGGCAAAGAACCTTTTCTGTATTATTACTGTTTGATAAATCAATATTCTATCATTGTTTCAAATATAAACTTCATGCTGCAAAGTCATTGGAGAAAAGATCACTCTTACCAGAACAGAGTAAGGTCTATATAAAAATACAACAAAACTGATCCTAATGACAATCCAAAATTGGCAAAATAACAGAGATGAATCAGAAGCCAGACAAAGCTATTCAGTGGAGAGTCTCTTTGTGGGATTGTAAACGCTGAATTCGCCAAAGTCTCTTCGGCCACTGGCAACAAAACAATCAAACCCTTGTAAAGAACAAGGTCCAATTATTAAGTTTTAATTCTGACACCAAAGTTGTGATTTGTCTTATGTCAACTAGATATGATAAAGATCCAAATTTAAACCTTGGCCGATTTAAGCTTACAAATCATGCTAGAACCTCAAGTATTATATGAAAAAAGAAGATGCAAAAGGTGGTTTAAGTATTAAGTTTACCTGTGACTAATATTCCAACCGCCAGGCAAATGGCGAGGATGAACAGCATCAACAAACACTTTTCTCCACCTTTGACAGAAATCTCGAACACCATCTTCTCCATGTTCTCTTAATAAATACTCTACTATCTGTTTCCCGTGTGGTCCATGTCCTAGCAAAGAGAGTTTGGAGTTCTGTTGATGCAATGTATTTCCATTACATTGAGTATCATTTAGCTCTGTAGCTCCATCTCCTTCACTTGTAACATTGCTACTTTCATCAACAACTGTGCTGCTTTCTACATTCATATTTTTCTCAGAAGCTGCAAGAGCCTCCCGGCCATTGTTTTCATCTGAAAGTACAAAGTTGTATGTATCATCAGTATTTGTGGCAATACAACGAATCATAATTTATTAGACTTTATCAACCAACGCAGCTTTTATTGGATCTTGACCAGACTTTATCATATGGGTTACCTTTGTTATTGTTTTCTTGTTTGTCCATAAGAGAACCCACAATAGAATGTTTGAGGGAGTCCCCTTTCTTTCTTTCGAGTTTTCTTCTCTCATGAGGGCTCAACCCGATGAGTAAAGCTCTTTCCAAATCATCTTCAGATATGTCCCGTCCACCGTAATACATCTTAATGGTCTATATTCACAAATCACAACCCATAGCAAGCATCAATAACAGAACGTCTAGTTCAAAGCAATTTAGAAATAATTAGATGATCACATCACCTGCAACAATTCCTCACGACGACTTGATGGCATTCTATTCCCATGTCGCAAGAGCGCCATTGCAGCTGTTCTAAGATGTAATGGAGAAACACCTGCCTCCTCAGAGTTTCCATTTGATTCATCTTCCATTGAAGATGAAGTCCCTTGTACTTCTTTTGAATCGAGTACTTTACGAACAAAAAGAGGAATTCCAAATTCTGTAGCGATTTGTTTCTTGTACCTCTCTGCAGCAGCATGCGCAACTTCATGGCAATCCACACAGAGTAAAACAATATCATGAGATCTATGACTCTTTAGGTGCTCTGGAAAATGAACTCTATAGCAGGAAGGTATTATCCGGTAACGAAGATAATGATTCCCTTCTCCACACCCAACACAGACATTCTTCTTTGTTTGGATATAAAAATCATTTCCCTCATCTTCTGGACGTCCTTTGGGCTCAAATAAAAGCATTATTGCAGGTGGATTTTCTTCAACTACTTTCGCAAGTCCACGGTTCACATACCTGTGAGACATTACAAAAATATAACTTAGTGGGAAGACTTGAATAAAAAATGGTGGGGTGTGGATACATCATTAGCTCATGACCTACCATTCAAGTTTTCTTCTATCGCAATAACATAGCAACCGTCCATCATTTGCATATATTCTACAATTGTGATAAACAGGAGCCTTGCAGGAAAATTTCTTGACAAAAAGCTCTCTCGATGTCTTCCGAGTGAATTGCTTTAAGTTCTTGTGTCTATTTTGCTTAGGTGCAGAGCGGCTAGTAAGCTTTATCCTGAAGTTTACCAAAAGGGAATAATTGAAGATAGAAATTGGACAAGTTCCATCTGTACCCAAGCATTTCTGAAGAACCACCGGTAGAACTTCATCAAGATTATTCAACTTGTCCTGAATCATTTGATATATATCACCCAAATGACTACAAATAACAGCAGATGGAGAAGACTCTGCACTCGAATCAGTTTGAGCTATTATATTATATAACTCTTCGGTTGAAGTTGGTTGCTTACGAGCAAGAGCAATAATAGCTTGGTCAGATAGCACATATCTTGTGCTTTCATCATGAATCCGTGCCTTCAAAAAAAAAACAATGTTGATGATGAGCATTAAACGAGAAAAAAACTGTCTTGCTGCTTCAAAAATAGTTCAAAAAAGATGGGAATTAACTCACCATTAAGTCTCTCCATGCACAAAGTTCCCTAACATGCTCTTGAAACTGAAAGGCAAACCTCAGCAAGATGTTTCAACATATATTTCTGTACACAATGATCTGAGGGGTAGACATACCTTTGTATCTAAGGAGATGGTAGAATTATCTCTGTGTCCGTTTAAATGTCGATAAATTAGTGTGGAAGCTGCTGCATTCCCAGGAAAGTCTTCGGTTTCTTTTGTGAACAATTGCAAACAAGTCATGTTTGACCGCTTACTAGCCTCGAGAAGAAAATGGAATTCGTCATTGGAGCTAGATGAAACTTCTGATACATTAATATTTTTAGAACTTTGTTGCAAGAATAAACATTAAGATTCCTTAAAAACATACTTTTTTGAATACAATAACATAGTTGTCGAATTAGCCAACTTTACATCATATACAATAAAAATTCTCCAAAGTAAAGATGCCTACCAGTGGTTAGTTGTTTGAGCTCAGCTATTAAACTATCTGCAATATAGAGCAGATAGTGTGCATCTGTTCTGGCATATAGCACCATCTCTTTGGATAGTGGACGTTGTCTCCAATCTTCACGCTTCAATGAATAAGTTAAAGCAAAAGAGTTAATGTTGGACATGATTCAAGCTTAGAGTAGATAAATTGACCAATATTTGTAATGTCAAATGACTCACCTGCAACAATTTGTTAGTGGTCACTCCACATACTGTCTCAAGTAAATATGCCAGTGATCTTTGAGGCTTTGACAACACCTCACATGCCTGTTTTATTACAAATGAGTAAACCATTTTAGAATATAGCAACAGCAACTTCATGCCCACTTTTCCAAATAGAAACATGCACACAATAACTAAAAGCAAATCTCTAAACCGGCCGCGTTAATAGAAAGACACAAGTTCTTCTAGGCTAACTCACTCTAAACAGCTTTACACATGCCAATGTATTAAATTTAGAGCAAAATATAAAATAGTATACCTTGGCAGTATCAAACATATTAACAACATATATATGGAAGTCTCTTTGAAGCCAGAGAACATCGTTATCAGCTCCATGAAACACCTAGAAGTACAATAACCAATAAGTCTTTGAATAAGCATCCATAGAAAAGTATGGAGGAAACTAGAAAACTAGATTACCCTATAAAAGTGCTTCACAAATAATTTACCTTGCAAATATGAGGATTGGAGAAAACAGAACGAAGAAGATACATTGAATCATGTAAAGCAATCGTGTCCAACAAAAAATCATCATCTTGTGTGGAAATCTACAAGTTTAAATGAAATCAATTAAAAATCCAAACATCAAAGCTAACAAAACCAAAAAAAATGATTCTTACATTTTGAAAAGATTTAGTTTTTACCTGAATTAAAGCAGTGAAACCAAGAAAAGATCTCAAACTATGTTGCTCAGTATCAACTGCAAAAACCTTTTGTTTTGCTAATGTTTCTTCTACAAGTTCCTTCAACTGTGACTCAGTCTCAACCCATACATATGAATCATTCATTTCCAATGTATACTCTCCTCTCAAAAATCCAAAGTCAAACTTTGGATTCTCTAACAAAGCAGTAATCTCAGTTTCATAAGGATGACTATTTGAAGTTTTCTCTGCATTCAAAACATTACACAAATCAACAGATGAGATTTTTTTTTCTGGATATAACAATAATATTTAAAGTTGAAATATTAAATCCACCTATAGACGAAGAAGACGTATCATCAAGCTTCAAGTGTTTGAATCCAGAGTAAGAGTTATCCGCAAGAACACGTTTGAAGCTGAACTGAGGCTTCAGATCGGAATGCAGATAACAAGAGCTCAGAGAAGATATCTGCTTCTTCCGATACCGGCGCCGAAAATACTCCGTCACGAACAGAACTGTCACCGTCACAATAGAGGCTACGGAAATTACAATTTTGACCTTTTCGTTCACCTCCATGTTTTTAACTTTCAAACCTCAGTATTCCCTGAGCAAATCTGCGGTCTTCTCATGAGGTCGATAGAAGTAGAGGCCCATGAAGATCTTGACACGTGTATTAGTTATAGACCCGTCACGATCTTTACACGTGTCATCTTATATACTAAACAGGCTCATTGAATCTGTAAAATATGGCCCAAATGACTCATAGTATATACTCTACTAAACAGGCTCATTGGCCCAAAAGTTTCACAAGTCTTTGAATGACTCGTAAGAGCATATCAAGTCAACGACACTAGTGATTGGATTATTATTATTAGAAATTGTTATATTTGTTAGGTGTGATATTGGTTGACCTAATGTTTATATGATTCCACCTATAGTTTCAACCATACACATAAACTTAAGGCTACCAAATCCAAAATTAATATATTGTATATCCCCGACTTAAAAATAATAATACTATATGTTTATATAGTATCAACATGTTGAGTGAGATATTTAAAGATGCATATACGACAAAAGACTTGTAATTGAGAAATAAAGCTTTGGTGGGCCATTGACAGTGAGAGATGATTGTAGTGTTTTGGGCCTCACTTGGCAATTCTTTATTGCTATGTACACCATACCGGTTTTGGTTTAATATTTTAATCAGATAAAATATTGAATTTGTGCATTTAATTATTATCAATAAATAGTATTAAACCATAGTATAAATTGTGATAAACAATGATTCAATAAAATTCAATTTTAAAGTTGCTTGTTTATATAAGTTATTTGAATTGATTCTTTGAGATAGATGCAATGTCACATGAGCACAAGCATCAATGGAATATTACATGTTATTTTTCTTATATAAATCTAAGGTATCAGAAATGCCACTAAATGAGATAAAAGAGTTATTAAAAAAAGTGTAGAAATTAATGAAGTCTCTCGTAGTACAACGTATGTATGTTCCCTAGGGCATATAAATATAAATAATCTATAAACGATTCCAATTTAAATTGCCAACAATCTTGGAGGTGTCACCTCTTTGTTTATCCCATCTTTTCATTGGTTCTTTAAAATTATTTTCTGACTTCGAAAAAAATGAATCTCGGATTTAACATATCGCAGTGTATAACAAAATGTACATAGATCGTCAAATGACTCAAATCTCTAATTTGTGAAAACACGATCTAAGAATCGAACCCTGATGAAAAAGGACACATACAATATTCTGATCGATGAACAAAATGACCAAACTAATTGATTATGAGCCAAGGTCATGTGATACCGTATTTGGACACAAAGTGAACAAAAAACGAAGCTCTAAACATCATAATGACACGTGACGTAGATCCACATGCTCTTACTTTTACGTAGGTCGCAGATGCACGTGACGGAAATGAAAAAGTGTCACATGATTGAGCCAGGATCTAATGAACTGACCATCCAACCAGTTAGTGTGACATATTCCAAACGACAGACCTTATCAGTTATCACGTGTACTTTATTCCGACCGTCCCTCTCGCAAGTGCTCTCCGGTCAGTAGCGCTTTTTCCTCTACTACTAATGTTTTTATAACTTCAATCTCAAGTACAACTTTAGACTTCAAGAGATGACTACTTGTTCATGTTTGTGCGACATTATTTTATACTTAGTTTTTTGGGTTAAATATTATTCATAACATGATTTTTCAGCAAGATGAAATGCTCAACTATAAGTTTTATAATTATTTTCGGAGACAATGTGTAGTAAATTAATAAAACGAAAACTTTACAACTCCAAACTAAATGAGAATTAGATGAATTTTTTATTTTTAATATGATATATTTTCGTTATGATTTGGTGATATATAAAAGAAAAGTGTCGTTAATAACCCAACCAAAAGCTACACAAACGACTTGAGAAGCATGTGGGAGTAGTTGCTAATCACTGAATAACTTCTATTTCATTGGCTTAGACTCTTTAAGTCATGTGTCACGTGTTTATAGTATTATTTTCCGAGTCAAAATAAGTAGATGGGGAAAAATAATTCCAATGATTGTTTCTAAGTACGGTTAAATTTAACGTAATCAAATGTCACTTTAATACGTTTCAACTGATAAATAGAGCAAGAGTACTTTACTATTTGGACCATGTTAGCAGAAGTAAACTATAGGTTTATCTTAGTGTTAATAAGCTTATGTTAGCTACAATATGCTTGTCTATATGGTCGGAAACAAAAACTTAAAAATCAATATAATTTATGATTTATTTCTACCGACGTGCTAGTCCAAAAAATAAAGACAAAGTCATTTCACGTCATTTATTTTAAATGTAATATTATTCGTGTAATACTCCGACCGTCACCGTTCGTGAGCATTATTTTTCTGATCCTCAAGAACTTGTTTACTGTCCTTACAAATCACCACATGATCTTTCTATGTGCATTGGCCTCACTTACACAATACCGGCAATCACTTCTCGGTAGGTCATCCATCCTAATACTACTCCAGCCCAAACACGTTTAACTGCAGAGTTCTGAATAAGTGGTTCACCGAAAAAATAAATGCACTTTGGTGATATAGGTAGCCAAATCAAATATCTTAAGTTTCTTCTCGTGCACTAGCATATATCAAAATCTGGAATGTTACAATTTGAGTCTCGTAGAAGCTTGCAAGAGTCAAATAATAAATTTATTTCCTTAACGAATCCTTACAAGGATCATGTGTTATCTGCTGAAAAAAGCCGATCAAGGACCACAATACCTTTTTTTTTATCAACCGCCTTACTTGTTCTTTATTCTTTCAACTTCACCAAAAGGAGAAAACTAACAAGTGTAGATTTATTTACATTTATTAGTTTCATGCCACAAAAATATGTGTATTTGATTTCTCTTAGAAGTATGATAATCTGATTTTGTAGCTATCTTAGTGTAAAAAACACAATAAAGACGAAAGGAAAACTTTTGAAAATATTATAGATTTATAGCACGAATAAATATACATCATTATCTATGGTGGTGTCAGATTTGTCTTCCTAATAATATTAATTATATAAAATAATTAAATAATGATGAAATTTTGTTTTATGGCAGTAAAAATGAATTACTATATATATAATAACTCATTAAAACTATATTATCAGTATCAGTCACATGCGATTTTAGTTAAGAAATAATACTTTTATTATTTGTTAAAATTTTAGTTTCGAATATAACTTAAACGCATTTTTATCTTTTAAAAATGAACACAAAATATATTTTTATTTCACACCATGAAATATACTAACATAGCACAAACCATATATGTATATAAACCTTGTAGAAACAAATAAAAATTTTTGAAAAATATAGATTTTTCTATAGAACAGTTAAATCTGAAAAACCCAAAACACGTTGCATGTAATTTTTGCAAATAATTAACAAATAAATAAATTAGTTTATATTAACTCGAATGAGAGAAGAGGACAAAATAAAAACGGTTTGAGAGGGATAGTTAGGTAAATTCCAAGAATAGTCAGCTCTATTTATTAATATAAATAAAAAACTAAACCGGATGGTTAAGTGGTCCGTTCTTATTTCTTCTTCTTCCTTCTCTTAAAGATTGAGCTGCTCCTACCTAGTTTAGAGTTCTGATTCTTCTTATGGAGTTTACTTGATTGAAATACCAACTACTTTTGATTCCTGTAAATCTATATTCTTGTAATTGTTGATGGTAAAAATAATGGTGACAAAGATCAAAGGAGAGATTATTTTCTCAAGAAGCTTGGTATCTAAGAAATGGACATTTCTACTCTGCTTTGGGAGCTTCTGCTTTGGTATATTATTCACTGATAGGTATGATTTTTGTTATAATATTATTATTGCTCTCTCGCTTATATGATATTTTGTAATAAGAGAGGTCTTTGGCTTAAAACATTTGTATAAGGATGTGGAATATTCCAGAGTTTAAAGACATGGCTCGACCATACATAACAGAAGCTGAAAGGTTAAAACTAATCTCAGAAGGCTGTGGTCCAAAAACTGTAAGTGTTTATGTCTTCTTGTTCAAAACTCTTTTACTACTTTGTTGGTTGAGTTTATATAAATGTTTTTTAATTCTTTGATTTTTTTAGCTATACCAGAAAGAAGTAAATCAAGATCCCCAGGCTTTGTTTGGAGAAGTTTCCAAGACTCATGATGTTATACAGTAAGATAAATCTTAAACTGTAGTGATCCATAGACAGAATCTTGATTTATAACGTTCTTGTTTATTTTCAGGACATTGGATAAGACCATTTCAAGCTTAGAGATGGAGTTAGCTGCAGCAAGATCAGCACAGGATTCTTTAGTAAACGTTTCTCCTATATCAAATGATAAGCAATTACCGAAGAAAAGACGATATTTAATGGTTGTAGGGATCAATACTGCTTTTAGTAGTCGAAAGAGAAGAGACTCTATTCGAACAACTTGGATGCCTTCAGGTTCCAACACCACTTTCTAACTTCATTATCTTCAATATTGCTTCATCTCAATATGATTCTTGATAATTGTTTCTGTCTTAAAAACATTACTTGTAGGTGACAAAAGAAACAAGTTGGAAGAAGAGAAGGGGATTATTATACGGTTTGTGATTGGTCATAGGTGAGAGTTTTAATCTTTTATAACTGAGATGAGTCACACTCAAGTATTGTATTAGCTTAAATTGTTTTGTCATTGATGGTTGTTTATAGTGCTACGGCTGGAGGTATTCTAGATCGATCCATTGAAGCAGAGGACAAGAAGCATGGAGATTTCTTGAGATTGGTATATCTTTTTTTTCTCACACAGACTTGATCTTTCATTGATGATCAGTTTCTTATTTTCTTCATTTGTGATTTTAAACAGGACCATGTTGAAGGATACCTTGAGTTATCAGGCAAAACTAAAACATATTTTTCTACAGCGTTTACAAAGTGGGATGCAGATTTTTATGTTAAAGTAGATGATGATGTTCATGTAAATATAGGTAAGCTCTAAACACAATCTTCTACCACATATAACTTTATCCTGATTTTATATGTTTTTACTAAAGTGTTGGATTGTTTTGTTTTGATATTTACAACAGCTACTCTTGGTGAAACTCTTGTTAGACACAAGAAGAAACCTCGTGTCTATATCGGCTGTATGAAGTCTGGTCCAGTCCTATCTCAAAAGTAAACATCCCATTTCTTGAATCATGTTCTTGGTTTTGTTTTAAACTCATGTTTATGTCTATGGACCAGAGGAGTTAGATACCATGAGCCTGAGTATTGGAAATTTGGTGAGAATGGGAACAAGTACTTTCGCCACGCTACTGGACAGTTATATGCCATTTCAAGAGACTTGGCTTCATATATATCCATTAATCAGTAAAGTTTTATAACTCCTTTGTATATTATACTCATACCTCATTCCCCAATCTTATTATAAAATGCTTTTTTCAGGAATGTTCTTCATAAATATGCAAATGAAGATGTTACATTAGGTTCTTGGTTTATAGGTCTTGATGTTAGACATATTGATGATAGAAGACTATGTTGTGGCACTCCTCCTGGTACCTTTTTGGTTTCTCTTACCTTGTAATGATCATAGAGTCAACTTAGTTCTATGCACTTACCTATAATGTAGTGACTACTAAAATCTTGATGTAATGAGTAATCATATTGTATACTAAACCATTGCAGATTGTGAATGGAAGGCACAAGCAGGTAATATATGTGTAGCTTCATTCGACTGGACTTGTAGCGGTATTTGTAGATCGGCTGATCGGATTAAGGAGGTTCATAGACGATGTGGTGAACCAGAAAATGCTATTTGGAAAGCCAAGTTTTAAAGACTAATACAACATATCATTCTTCTTCTTTATATTCTTTATGAACAAGGAAGATACATCTTAGTAGTATAGTTGTTACTTACATAGGAAAGAACTAGAGAGAGAGATAAGTATGAAACCTCTAGCAAAAGATAGCGTTTGCGTTTCTGTTAGAAAGCTAACCGCTGAAGCAAACGCGGTTGCTTCTTTTTTTTTTGGTTGTTTATTGTGAATGAAGTTGTAAAGTATGAGTAAAATAAATTCTTGCTCTCTTGCTTTAGTAATTTGTATACAAATTTAAACTAAAAGATTATTAAAAATTTAAAGATCTCTTTTCTTACTTCAGCTTTTCTTAAGTGTGATCTGTGGTTTTGTAAAAGGCATATATGACCCTAAGAACAAAACAGTGATAAAGTGTTTATGTCTTGTAATGATTCACGAGAAATTTAATTGTAGTTCCATTTTGGATTCTTTTGTTTTCTATATTGATTTTGTATTGTGAAATAAATGCTCTTTAGTTTCGTCACTATCATTTACTCCATTTGTATTCTTATGAAAACATTTCATTTTAGTCTCTCTTCTTTAATTTTCTTTACAAAGTTTGTTGGATCCAATGGCTTTGTATCAGTCAGTAACTAATGTTTAGAATCATATAAATGTATAAAATACTATAGTTTTACTAAGGGCTCGATTGGTTTTCCCGCTACTAGCCGCAAACGCTGTGG
>KE157052.1:225317-237248 GCA_000411055.1 Leavenworthia alabamica
ATATTACTTAAAATATTATTTATAATATATTTATTTAATTAAAACTTAAAAAAAAATGTGTAAAAAAAATGTGTAAAACTTAAAAAAATATATTTATTCACTTTGAGAATAAAGGAGGACTTTATGCATAATCAATTTTGCTCCTCTCCCCATCGCCACTGTCATTTAAAATTAAATTAAAAACTGAAAATAAATACATAAAAAGAATTTAAAAATAATGTGTAAACAAATATGACCTGTATCATAGTGGCCAAACAAACGATCAAAACAAGCTTGTTGAAGATCTGCTACACTCAGTGAAAACTCTTAACGTTTCTGTAACTAAGCAATCCGTTTGATGACATCTTTATACTCGTCCCATCTGAAGTTATCAAAACATAAACTCAGTTCTAATCCTAAACCAATAGAGTTATAAACACTAATAGTGCAAAAGAGAAGTACCAAGATAGAAGTTCTTCACCACAAACATCACCTTCTGATAAAAGAACAATTGAACCGTCTTCTCCAATGCTCTCCATCTCACTTCTAACTATGAATTACTCTTTGAAGATCATCAGGCATATTCTCAAAGAGTACTTCTTCTTTAACATCTCTGGTAGCACTTTTCTGAGATAAGTTTAACAAACAACAACGTAAGAAGATGCAAATAAAAAATTAAGTAACAATTTAAAAATCTAAACGTAATTAGTTAAAAAGATGTAAACAAAATAATGAAATGCAAGGAATTTAACAGAAAGATGCAAACTTTGATCGAACCCAGATCATTGATTTTATAAATCAAATCTCTACAATGTGATTCGAACACAGTTCATGTGACAAAATATAAAAACACAGACGATGTTTTGAAGGACAATTAACGATTTCAACAGTAAACTTTAGAAATATGTTTGAGAAGAAGAGAATCGAGGATATCGTAATTGAGAAACTGACCTTAATATTTGCAGAGGAGCAAACGCTAGCTGGGTTGATTATCTTCTTCTTTTCCTACTCAGTTGAAGAAATCGCATCTATCATTTGCTAGAGAAAATGAAAGCTATAAGAAGATTGAAAAATGAAGTTTGAACTTTGAAGAAGAAGAAGAAACAAAGAAGATGAGAGTGACTAAAATAAAAATCGTTCCTTTATTTATTAAAAAAAACAAAGATTCCAACGGTCATAAAATATTACCGTTTAACACAACGTTCGACTTAAATCTCTCTCTCGATAGTAACTTAAAGTATCGTTTAATACACACGAGACAGTGTTTTATAAAATTCAATATTTTTTTTAATGTATGATAAAAATTAATTATACAACATCATTTATTTAACTATTATCTGTTTAGTCCAATGGGCCATATATTCTAGTGGGCTGGATATCTTATAATTTCAGTAATTAAAATATATATTCTCTAGCCCAATGAGTACAAAAAAAAATCTATTATTCTGTCTTTGTTCTTACTAATTAAACTTACCTTGCAAGCAAAGTATTCTTACTTTGATCTATTATTTCCCATTACTTAACCTTATCTTCACTAAGATTGTTGCTATAATAATGTTTTTAATGATCAGAATTACACAAATGAGACTAAATACGGATCTTTTAAAAAGGTTCAAACGAATCTTTAGGTTTTGTCAAAAAACTCAAAGTGACCAACTAAACCAACGAACCAATTCGGCCGATTTGGGTTGAAAAAATCAGGATTTTAATAAAATATGATATACATTGATTTCCCTAAATTGGAAATCTTCACTAATTTCAACCCCTACACTTTCTACAGTTCAACCAAATGACCCCTAATTAATTTACAACGTTTTCACTATTAATCAAATCCTTCATATGACCCACTAATCATTGTTCCTTCACTCTCACCGTGATCCAATCCTCACCAGCCAGATCCCATCTAGGCTCATCCAACTCACCACCACCAACGAATCTCAGCCGTCTAATCCTATCCGAATAACAATCACACAAACTTGAACGGTCTAGATTTCTCGAATCATCTTGTAATTCTTCTTCTTCTTCTGATCTCCAAAATGTTTGATCAGTCACACTTGTCGGTGAGTTTGAAACAAAACCTGAAACCAAAACCGGTTCAATGTCCGGTTTAGTTATCAAAAACGGATGGTTTAAAAGTTGTGTTGCGGTCCATCTCTCCTTAGCTTCCCTTTTCAAACACTTTTCTAAAAAATCATTTGCTTCTTCCGTAAGCAAACAAGGAAGCTCCGGAGTCTCACCAGAATACCCGACCCGATAAAGAACCGAAACCGGATCCTCCCACGCCTCCGTCCACGGTGGAGAACCTGTAGCCATCTCAATCACTGTACACCCTAACGCCCATATATCACTCTCCTTCCCCTGTTTCTCCCCACGTGCCACCTCCGGAGCCATAAACGCCGGCGTTCCCATAACCAACGACTCAACTTCCGGGTCAACCCGTTTCGAACACCCGAAATCCGCAATCTTAGCCACACCTTTCTCCGCAATAACCACGTTACTCCCCTTTAAATCACAATGTACGATTCCTTTCGAGTGAATATACTCCAATCCTCTTAATATCTCGCGCGTGTACTTCACGATAAAAGTCTCCTCGAGTCCACCTCCGTTTTTAGCCGCAGCGTCGGTCAACGTTCCGTACGGTGCATACTCCATTAAAAGGTTATACGAAACGACGCCGTTTGATTCTCTTTTGGTTTCTGATCCTCTGTATCCGATCACGTACTCAGAACTCATCAACGAGAGGATTTTGGCTTCTCTTTGTAAGAACTCTGATCGGTGAAGCTCGGAGGATTTAACAGCGAGGATGACGTCTGAATTGTGATACGTGGCGGTGTAAACGGTGGCTGTAGAGCCTCGGCCTAGGATTCTTCCTCTAGTCCATTCCATTTGGAGAAGACTAGAGAAAACCTTTAAAATAGTGTTAATAATGTTTTTGTATCTTTGTTTGATTTTGCTTTTTCAACTCTGTGTTTAGCAGAAGGTTTATATAAGGAGGAATGAATTTATTTTATTTTTGAGATATTTTTGTATGAATTAGATAGTGTATAGTTTTGGTAACATCGAGTTTATCTACCAACGCTACAAAATATTAAAACGTAAATATGTTCTTAGGTATACACGTGGACTTGTTTTAAAAGTTGATAACCAAATGTAACCCATTTTGATTTGATTTGATTTGATTATTTATTAATTCTCTAAATAAAGCAAAAATAAAATAAAAAATGTGTTGAATATGTGAAGTTTCAAGAGTGCAAAAAAGAGAGCTTTTGGGAAACGTGACTGAAATATCAACTAGCGTGTGACGTGGCAGTGGAACATATCTATCGTAAGTTCGTTGAGTCTGCTGACGTGGTTTTGGAGAACCTGTACTCTCTAATATTAAAGTCTCTAGAAAAGTTGACGTGTCAATACTTGATTGGTTAAAGAAACTTCTAGTTTCTATTACGACCGGAGTTCCGTATATCTCTCGAGCCACGTGTTTAAGTTATAAGTGTCACGCGGTCAAGTATTTTTTTTGTGTAAGAAATAACGATTGTTATTTTTTTATTTGTTATCTATTATATTTTATATTTTGTTTTAGGCTAATATCTTGTATATATAAAATTTGTTTGTTAATTGTTACAATTTTCCATAGGAAAATATAGATAAGATTTCATTATTTAGTGGAGTGTACATTTANTCATTTTTTTCTTTGCTAGTTTAATAATATATACGTTTATTAATTTCTTAAAACAAAATCACTGCCGACACTAAGGATATAATATCACCAATGACCAAAGCTACAATATTCAACTCTAGATATTTGTTTTCTATAGTTTAGTCAACTTGTTTCATATATAATAAACGTTCGTTAAACAAATATTGTGACAAGAATACCAAATTATTCATCGGAACAATAAAATATATTAAGAAGCTTCTTTAAATGAAAGGATCGTTTACCTCTTGGAAAAAAAATAAAGGAAAGTGAACGGTGGTTTTAACTACCATTATCAGTTGATGGCTACGAAATAAATAATCATTTTCAAATATGATTAGGTCTGTTTTATAGTTCTAACTTTGAATTTACATTAGAATTAATGTCACGTTCACATATACTATAACTACAACTAATTAGTTTAATGATGATTTTTTATACCCTCACCTTTCTTTCGTTATTTACACTCCACATAGCTATTTCGTTATCACTTTACGAATCAGTTTATATGTAACACTTTATCAATGACTAAATATGCATTTTTTTTTTTTTTTATAATTTAGGTAATCCGGCTGAATTAGGAACCGTCAATTCTGATACAGGTTAGGGTGGCAAACTCATAATGCAGATCAGCGCATAATAATAAAAATGATATATTAATATATAAATACGGAAATGTGTAAAATTAATGCGTGTATGCAACACATGGCATGAAACACAAGCATGAATGTAAAACTAAAAGAACAAGAACGCCTACTTCAAGCAACAACCTTCTCTATTTTAATTATATATTTGTAGTGACTCACTATAAAACTTAAACCAAAAAGGTGGAAAAAGGCAAAAATGATTAAACGAACAAAACTATTTTCAGAAAATAAAAGAACAACACATATACATGTATTCAAAGTTTGATTATATCTATCATTATGATTAAAATTCATTAATTAATATCTTATTTTCAAATTTGTCTCTACCACAAAATAAATTTATTAATAAAATTAAAGACAAATCTAAAAATATAATAGACCTATTTCGTTGCTTCAAAATATAATCACTAGATATCAAGAGTAAGACATAAGGAACTTATATTCTCTCTTTTCTTATTTGCTTTTTGTATTATAAACTTATGATAGTTATCAATTTCATATGGTCCATGTATTTAATTCCGGTTCACTTTATTTCAATCGGTTATTTATTTCTTTAAACACAAGCATTGTCTGAATAAAGTATTGTTATAGTCTAACATTTTTTAAAATAAGCTTTAAACATTTATACACAAATACTCAAACACAAGCAAACAAACCTTTATTTGATAAGTCTTTAGAGCAGTAATGTCCTTATTTAAGATGATTGGGCATCACACAGTTTCGTGACTTGCATTGGAAACATTGTTTAAGTGAAGAAGTTTTACACTAAGTAATGTTTCATCCATGAGTTGAAGCGAGACCAAGCAAGCTCCACTGCAGCTTCGTCTTCATCAGAAAGTCCCATGCTTTTCCTTCTGCTCACTCCTTCTGGACTCTTGTTTAAGAACGCGTGACCGTTCCCTGAGTAAATGTGAACCTCATGTGCTACTCCCGACGCTTTCAGCTGCTCCTCCAGTTTCTTAGCTGCCTGTAAAGGTTGTAAATATAGGATTCATGATGTGGGAACTTAAGTTATTTCCACAGAACTTGACATGTTATGTAGTCGTATTATAGACATACCGTGACATCAGAGAAACCGACAAAATTGTCAAGCTCTCCGAAATGGGCCTGGATAGGTGCTTTGGCTTGTGCTGGATTTGCAAGCTCTGAAGAAGGTGTTCCGTAGAATCCAACAACAGCATCCACTTCTGGAATCAAAACAGAGCTAGCTATAGCCAATGCACCTCCCATGCACATTCCGGTCACACCAACCTGTTACCGCAATTATAATTTATCTTATAGAATTTTATGAGATTTAAAAGCAGTTAGGTCGAGTTTGGAACCTTCTTTGAGCCATTGGCTTTAAGCCAATTAACAGAAGCATGGATATCTTTGATAGCACCTGGCCAGTCAAGGCCATCCATTAGATGCTGTGCCTCTGCAGTATTCAAACCAACCTTTCCTCGATACAAGCTACCCAAAAATAAAAAACTTGTGAGACTACTATACTCCACAAGCCATTCTTATACAAACTTAAACTTCGAGCTGAAAAAGGCACTCACTCGGGTATAAGAGCTTTGAAACCAGGCTCAAGTTGTGAGATTTTAATAGCGTGGTTCTTGATCTCAAAGTCAACACCCCACCATTCTTGAATCACCACAATCCCAGGCGCATCATCTTTACCGACTACATATGCATCAAATGTCTAAACAACAGATCAAAGCGTATAAGTTTTCTTGAGGAAAACATCTCAAGGCTATATAGAAAGTATCATATATAAACAATACAGCCAAACCAAAGGAATTCTTCAACAATCCTTATAATTGTGAATCTCTGGTGCCTTATCAAGCAAAGTAGAACAATGCTGAAAAAACTCAAACGAGAAACCACAAGCAAAACAATACTCAACAGTTCATCCACTATACTGATCCTATGAAAACTCCAAATTCTCATTAGTCCCTGTTTAATTAACCAGTTCTACAACCAAAACCGATAGGAATACAAATATAATGAGATTCTCAGCAGCAGCTACGAAAAAATCAACATCTCTTATTATTTCCAATACAATCCTGGTAGCAGAAAACGCCATTGAAATGAGCAATCAATCTTACATTAACTGCGAAATTTTTCACTACGGATACAATCGATGCTTCTTATACACTAAAGACAACCACAAAAAAAAATACAAAGTAGAGAGAAAGAAAGGAGAAGCTTACAGTGTCATCTCTTTGGATCTGGATTTTCTTAAAAGCGGAATCGGCCATTGATCGGACTGAGAAGCGAGAAAACGAAGGAATCAAGGATCTAGAGAGCGAAGTCTTTCCGATTGAAGAAGTGAAGAAGAATCTAGAAGACGAAGATGACAATAGTCACAGACTCACAATACTGCTCCAAACGAGACATAAACGACGTCGTGTTCTATGAGTGTTAATCTGGGCCAGATCTGGTTTTTACAAAGTAATGGGCCTCTAAGCCCGATAAATAATAATGTTGACTTTCACACAAAAATCTAAGACGACAAAATCAATAATACGTAACACAAGCCAGCCACATATACCAAAATGACTTTATACTACATTTGTCTCTTTCACCCAATTATTAGCATATATCCAAATATTATATCTTTGTCAGTATGATAACCAAGAGATCTCATGATCATTTCGATTACGTTTTTGGATATTATTGGTTTCTTGATTTGATAAAATGATTCATTGATTTGGTTGTACTTGTGAAATGGTGTATATGGACGTCAATTTTTAAAAATTTCAAAGATAAAAAGGCCTTAGCTAGGTAGGTAGCACTACCCTAAGTGATATATATACATATATACAAGAACAAAAGTCAACTAAAAATTTGATTAAAAATTGCGAACAAGTGATGAATCTTGATTTTAAAGTCAAGTAAAATTTATGATTACTATATAAACCAACGATGACAGGCGGGTCGGATTCGGGTAAAACTCATTCGGATGGAGGGTTAGACACTCCAATTGAATAATTTATAAAATTTGGATCAGTTGCGGGTATAATTCTTTCAGGTTCGGATCGGTTCAGGTACACCTCTATAAAACCTGGTAAAAAACGAAAATAAAGGATATCCATTGGGTTCCGAATTATTGTGGCCGAAAGCTTTATTCGAGTACATGAAAACATAAATTCGGATCGGGTTTTTAAACGTGAAAACCTAAATTTTGCATCTGATTAATAGAAATCATGTCATAAATATAAAATTATACTGAAAATTTTAAACTTACTTGATTGAGCTAAATAATACATAAAAATATTACATAATTAATGTAAATTTATATCTAAAAATATAAAAGTAATCTATTAACACGAAATTATATATGAAATTGTTATATAATTAAAGTAAAATATATCATCACACTCAAAATTTCTAAAATGTATAATTTTTAATATACTTAAGTTTATTTCGGGTTTTGGATCGGATTCGGGTTTTACCCAAAACCCACGGGTACATACACTTACACTCCAATAGAATAAAATCATGACTACAGATTTAAAATCGGGTAAAGTTTTTCGGATCGGATTCGGGTAAACCTGGAATAGGTCAAGACCTAATATAAACATCTCTCGTTCCGTGTCTAGCACATGCATGTATCTAAGGGCATAGCCGCATGGACACAAACCATTCAAGACTAATAGAACTCCTCACGTATCTTTTATATCCATAGAAAGGTGATGCATATATAACAATAACAATTAATCGATTTTATCATTCATAATTTCAGACAAAAGTCGTATAATAACAATGACATATAAACATTACGTGACTTCATGTTTTTGTGTGACGTTTACTCATCATTCACCACATGAGCAAACGTATCGTACTTTATCTTAATTTGAACTAGACCACACATACAAAAACACCACAAATAGACAAAAAAATATACGTATGCTAATCATGATACTTATTGACTTATGTTGTAACGTACGTATTATTATTGAATTGGTTTTTCTTTAATAATGTTTAGTATTAGTGGTTAAGGGTTTAAAAACTTCTACAATAGGTTTGGAGTTCGAAATCCAGAAAACGCAGTTATTACAGATTAAAAGATGTAAAAACTTTCCAGAGGTTCTGGTGTGAACAAATAGTATCGTCCATCGTGGTCTCATATTGCGGAGAGAATTTGTCTATCAGAAAGGATATCGTATCTGCAGAACCGTCCGTCGAAAATCTAAATATTGTGGAGAAAACTTATCCATCGTGGGGATGTCGTATATGCAGAACCGCATGTCGAATAATATTTCTATCATGAAATCATCGTAAGTAGAGATGTTCTCGCATTCATAAAAGACCAGTCAATTTACTGGAAGTTCATGAATATTATTAACACATAACAGTGTCAATATGTATATTTAACAAAGATTGTATAAATACATATACGTTTTAAAAGTATTAATTTTTTTAATTTATGTAGAGCTAAATGAAAAACTAGTCCAGTTTCATTTGATTAAGACTATATATTTTTTTTGAATATATGACTTGAAGTAGGAAAGCCCCACATTTTAGAGTCGGGACTCATATCGAATAAATACAACTAATTTCTCTTTATTTATTTTGTTCGTTTGTTAATATTTCAATTTTATTTGACTATGATTAATTTCTTCTCACCACTCCTTTCCTAATAAGCACAAGAACATTACTATATACACAGAAGCATTCATATACGTGAGATATCATCTTTTATTTTATTTAACCCTCTAGAAACACATCCAAAGCTCACAAGAAATCTAAAATCTCTTCCCATGGCTGAGGAACCAAGCTCTTCAGTTCTTCCTCTTTGTGAAAAGATTTCATACAAAAGCTATTTTCTGAGAGCTGTGGATCTCTTGATTCTTGGCCTTCTCTTTTCTCTTCTCTTGTACAGGATTCTACATATGAACCAAAACGATACCGTTTGGGTCGTAGCTTTCCTTTGTGAATCATGTTTCTCATTAGTATGGTTGCTTATTACCTGCATAAAATGGAGCCCTGCTGAGTTTAAATCTTATCCTCATAGACTTGATGAAAGGTACCATTATTATATACCAACAGTTATTATATACAACTATATATTATACACAAGAAAATCTATATTTTTACTATATTTATATAAATAGTTAAATAGTTAAATTGTTTTTAGGGTCCATGAGCTTCCATCAGTAGATATGTTCGTGACCACGGCGGATCCAGTTCGGGAGCCNTGAATTATCCAGCGAATAAACTAGCTTGTTACGTGTCAGACGATGGATGCTCAGCTCTCACTTACTTCTCTCTCAAAGAAGCTTCTAAGTTCGCTAAGATTTGGGTTCCTTTCTGCAAGAAATATAAAGTTACACTTAGAGCTCCTTTTAGATATTTCATGAACCCTTTAGCTGTAACAGAGGATTCTGAATTCAGTAGAGACTGGGAAATAACCAAGGTAAAGAGTCATGTTTTTTTGTTTTTTTTTTATATTTTATATATTTACTTCTAAAAGAAAATTTGATAAAATAAAGTGTTATTTTCTTTGGTAAAGAGAAAAAATAAATTTTCAAAAACAAAAATAAAACATTTTAAACCAAACAAAATTATATAAATTATATGTTGACAAAAAAAGAAATGATCTAAATATTATAAAAAACATAAGTAACAAAAAAACGAGTTCATCTTCAATAAACAATCCATTTAATAATTTTGTTGAATTTAGTTTTTTATTGCGTGGATTAAGTATTTTGTGGTTGAGTTTAATATTTGTTGTTTGGATTTTATATAATTTTTTTAAAAATATAATTTAATTTTTAATTTAATTAAATTATTAAATGATAAATTTATCTTAAAATTATTTTAATATTTAGTATTTATAGAAGTTAACTTAATTTAGTGGTATTTAAGAGAATTAATTTTTTTGTTATTATTATTATTACTATTATTATTATTATAATTTATAAAGAGGGAGTACGAGAAGTTAAGGCAGAAAGTAGAAGAGGCCAGTGGAGATTCTCATTGGTTGAATAGTGAAGATGATTTTGAAGCTTTCTCAAACACAAAACCAACTGATCATTCAACTATAGTTAAGGTATTTTTCTACATTAATTCTCCAAAGTAAACAAATAATCCTAACTATATGGTATAACTTAACCATATATGAAATCTTGTGTGTTATGTGTTCATGTGAAGGTACTATGGGAGAACAAGGGAGGTGTTGGAGATGAGGAAGAAGTCCCTCATTTTGTATACATGTCAAGAGAGAAAAGACCAAACTATATTCATCATTACAAAGCTGGAGCCATGAACTTTCTGGTTAATACACATATCTTAGTTTGTTGTTGTTCACTATATATGCTAATGAAATGTGATGATCGAGCATGTGATTATTTAACCAGGTAAGAGTGTCAGGGTTGATGACAAATGCACCTTACATGTTGAACGTAGACTGTGATATGTATGCCAATGAAGCAGATGTGGTGCTACAAGCAATGTGTATATTTCTTCAAAAATCATTGAATTCAAACCATTGTGCTTTTGTTCAATACCCTCAAGATTTCTATGATTCTAATGCCGATGAACTCACTGTTATACAATCAGTTAGATTTCTCTTCATTTTTTTTATAAATTCTGATCAGTTCATGTATTCATCACTATTTAACCTTTGGTTCTTTAATCTTTTTATTTAGTATTTGGGACGAGGAATTGCGGGAATACAAGGACCGTTATATGCCGGCTCAGGATGCTTCCACACTAGAAGAGTTATGTATGGTCTTTCTATAGATGATGTAGACCAAGATGGAGGTCTTTCTTCAGCTGCTACAAGTAAGTATTACTTAAATTTCATGTATAGAATAAAACCAATGTTATATATTATATAGCATGCAATTTTCTAATATTTTCTTTCAAACATTTTTTATTATATTTTTGGTTATTCTTTATTTTTTAATAGCGAGTATACACTACAAGAAAACAGCGAATTGTCGACTATATATAGCGATTAAAACGTTAGTCGCCAAAACTACCGACAATTAAGCGACTATATATCGACAATATGGCGTACGTTTGATTTTGGAGACTACATAGCGACATTTTCTGTTGTTGCCAAATCGTTGTTTTCTTGTAGTGATACTTTGGTAATTCGATACGAGATACACAGTTATTTTACTATCCATTAATATATTATGGTTTTTGTTGTTGTTTCAATAAGGCAAGTTTTTGGCTGAGGAAAATTTAACAAGAGATTTTGGAAATTCTAAAGAGATGGTGAAATCAGTGGTGGAAACATTACAAAGAAAATCAAATCCCGAAAATACCCTTGAAAACTCACTCAAAGCGGCTCAAGAAGTGGGTCAGTGTCAATATGAATACCAAACCAGCTGGGGCAAAACCGTAATTCTCTTATAAATTCATTAGTATTTTTTTTTTGGCTAAAAATTCATTAGTATTTTACTTTATAAAAATGTACGTTCTTATTATTACGATGTTTTGATTCATATAAAAATCTTACAGCTCGGATGGTTATACGGTTCAACAACAGAAGATGTAAATACAAGTATGGGAATCCATTCGAGAGGGTGGACTAGTTCATATATATCTCCAAACCCACCAGCATTTCTTGGGGCTATGCCACCAGGAGGACCAGAGGCGATGCTCCAGCAG
>KE157052.1:238920-259690 GCA_000411055.1 Leavenworthia alabamica
GAATCCGAACAATTTTTTAAAATATTTTCAAATCTTCATTAAATACACGGAACCAAAGAACCGAACCGAAGAAAAACAGAACCGAACCGAAGCGAAACCGAACCGGAACCGATTTTCTAAAATACCCGAATGGTTCCTATATCCCTAGAACCGAAGAACCGAAGAACCGAGGAACCGAACCGAAACCGAACCGAATACCCGAACGCCCAGGGCTAGTTTTGATATCTTTATAGAAATATTAGTTTTTAAATTCTGGTTGATGTTTTAGGTTCAATGAATCTTTTTGTTTGGTTGCTCAGATCCAACTCTATCTCCTCCCACTGTCCTTGGAAATCCCAATGCCAACACCATATCCAACTATACTCTTTTTTTAATATATTTTCTTCCCTTCAATTTAGGCTTTGTTTGTAAAAGCCTTTTCTTTCCTGTAATCTTGGTTGTATTTGTCCTCTCTCTCTCTCCATCTCTTGATTTCAATCAACTTGACAACTTCATTCAATTCCAAGTTCCAAAAACCAAAAAGAAAGATAAATAATTTATTTATTGTTTCCATGAGTTGGTTAGGTGATCCTCCAATTCTTATTGGCTATCTTTTTCCATTTATACTTCTCTCATTCTATTACAAGATATCAAAAGACAATAAGTTAATAATACTCTTGTCTAAATGCTTCTCTACTTTATCATCACTTGTCTCTCTTTCTTTCTCTTTGCTAAATCTCTTTCTCTTCCTCCATGGACATCTGAATCCAAAACTTTACTCTCTTTTTACTTCAAGAATCCTTTCATTAACACTTTAAATCTAACCTCACACGATCTATCTTCTCCTGTGGTTGATCAAATGTCAGTTCTTGATCTCCCTGATCTACCTCTTGATTGCATTCTTGATCTTCTTCCACCTTCTGGACTTTGCAGTATGGCTAGAGTTTGTAGCTCCTTGAGAGAGAGATGTGTGAGTGATCATCTTTGGGATAAACATTTAAAGACTAAATGGGGAAAAATTCTTGGTCCTGCTGCTCATAGAGAGTGGAAATGTTATCTTTCTTCAACACATCATCTTGATTCTTCTTCTCATCACCAAACTAAACATCTTGGTTTTACTAAACTTATCTCTCTGATTCCATCTTTTTTCCGAGATGATAAACAGAGAAAGAGATTTGCATCTTCTCTACCTTTTGATTCAAGTATGAGCTGTTACCTTTCCCTTGAAACTGGTCGGTTTTGGTTCCCAGCTCAAGTTTATAATCGTGAGGTAAGTGTAATTGATTCATAAACTTAGTTCTAATGTCTTTATATGTTTGATTAAACTAGTAATGATCTTCTTTTTGTTATGTGTAAGAACAGAATGGTCATGTAGGATTCATGTTATCATGCTATGATGCAGAACTCAGCTATGATACTCACACTGATACTTTTGAAGCAAGGTTCATAAGACATCTCATCTTCACATTAGACTCAAATCTTATTATTACTGCTTCTTGAAAAAGTTGACTTTATAATGTGAAATTTATGTTAGGTATCCACCACATGGTAAAAGAGCAGTAGCAGTTGAAAAGGGTGTAACATGGGATAGACTCAGAGCAACTCTTATTGATACATCTCCTCACCATCTCTATGTTTCAGATTCTTTAAAAGAGTTAAAACCTGGAGATCACATTGAGATCCAATGGAGAAGGAACAAAGAGTTCCCATATGGTAAATACATAGTTTAAGCCTATTATGATGATTGTAGAGTTTGAACTGAAGCTGGTTCTTGTGTGATATAGGATGGTGGTATGGTGTTGTTGGTCACTTAGAATCATGTGATGGGAATCTAAACCATTGTGAATGTCATCTTAATGGTGAGTTCTCATTTCTAAGCTTCATCTTTTTGAAAAATGGATGTCATAATCTATGCTTTACTTACCTCATTAAGTTGAAAAGGGTTAACATTGAAGAGAGCCAATTCAATCAAAATGGTCCTAAAAATGACAAATAATGATGAGATATGTCTTGATTTAGTTGGACATATTGATAAATATGTGTCTTGAGTTGATGTTGAAACCTCAATTCATGTCTCCTCATCGTTGGAATATACATTTACTCATAGTGGTAGGGACTCAACAATGATTCTTTTGTCTCTTTACATAAAAAAAAATCTCTTCTTTTGCTGGCACATTGCATCACCACATAAAAAAGTAGAAATCAATTAGAAGATAATATATTTCTTGGGATTTATATCTTACCCACTTGCATCTTTTTTAAAAGTGTTTTTGCATTCATATTTGGTTGGTTTTTAAACAGAGACAATAGTGTTGGAATTCAACCAGTACACAGTTGGATCAAGGTGGAGAAGAACAATGGTTATGAGAGATCATAGAGAAGAAGGTAATGAAGAAGATGGATTTTATGGAGGAATTAGAAAATTAAAGTGTAAAGAAGAGATTGAAATGTGGAAACGTCATTGGCCTTGCTCCAACTTGGAGTAGTATGAAGATTTTAAATGTGTATTATTATTCTATTGTATTGTTGTATGATTGATCGTTACTTATTGGTTTGGCAAAAAAGTCAACAATATATTAAGGGGTCGACTGGTTCTCCCGCTATTAGCCGCAAACGCTGCGGNAATTATTTTAAAACTATTTTGAAATTTTTATATTTCAGAAATTTAAATGGTCAAACGAGATGATTTATGCACTAATTCAATGGTTGATTAAAGAAAACAAAATGAAAAAAAAAACTTCTAAGTGGTTTTAATAAAAAATATATTCTTAAGAATATAAACAATCAGTTTAAAACTAATTTGAGTTGGTCCCAAATTAAAAATTATTTGGATTCACTAAACAGATTTTATCATATTTATAAAGTCAATCCAGAATATCCGCGAATTCAAATAAACATTTTACAGTTTATCATACTACTTACTATAATTTTTTATGATGAATTTAATGTATGAATTAATAAATATTTTACTATAAAATTATTCTATTTTGAATAATTATTTAATGTTTTATTATTTTATTTTTATAATATTTTATGAATAATTTATATCTTATGATAATAATATCTTTTGTTAGTTTATAACTTATTATGGTTATATATTATATTTATTTTAATGATTTTTAATTCAGCCGTTATTTCATCCGCTTATCAACCAGTCACAAATTTTTCGCAAACGCTCTTGTTTTTAACTGCTATACCAGTCGTCTAAATCGCTTTATAACGCTTAAAATCGCAACTGTCCGCTTCCGCAAACTTCCGCAATCTCATCCGCACCCGCTGCGTTTAAACCAGTCGAGCCCTAAGTCACCAATTATCATAAAGAGTTAATTCGATTTGGAAATTTTGTTGGTGTTGGGATCTATTTAACCGGTAAAATAAATTGGTTTAGTTAATCATACCAGGAAAATCGAACCGGGTCAGTTTAAGACCACTATTTTGTTAATGGTCACTTACCTAAACAAAACACGCTTGTTTTATTACACTATCGTCAAAAGCTTGTAAACGCTGTTTCACACATATTCTCAACACCGACACAATTCGAGTTCGAAATCAGACACTCGAGTCCAGATTTTTCTTCTCTAATTTTCAACTGCAAACAGCTAAATTCACCAGATCTTGTATGGCGAAGCACACGGCGGCGTTGAAAGTGGGACTAGCTTTACTGGCGCTGAGCTTAGTTGGTTACATACTTGGTCCTCCGCTCTATTGGCATCTCACAGAGGCTTTAGCTGTTTCAGCGTCTTCTTGCTCTACTTGTCTCTGTGATTGCTCTTCGCTGCCTGCTCTCACCATCCCCAAAGGTAAATATCAGTACTGCCCCTTTATTGGATGGATCTTGCTTGATCCGCTCTAAAGTTTACTACTTTTTGTATTTTCTGATTGCTAACAGTTTTAAGTAGTAATGAGTAGTAGTTGTAGTTGGTTTAATATCTGGTGCTTGCTTGATTTGCCAGATCGCATTATTCAGCTTGTTTTTTATTTGAGTTTGAATCTCTCTGCAGATTGAGATAGATGATTATGTTAACTATGATTAATTGTGTAGATCCACAATAAATTGTGTTGTTTCTCAGATTTATTTGGTTTGATAAGTAATGAATGATCAGTTTATGATATCTGACGCTACTTTTTAAAACAAATTGATTACCAAGTTTGAATCTTTGAGGTCTGATTTGTGCTGTGGTTGAGTATCTCTGGTTTGCTTATTGTGGTCGTGGTGATATCGCAGCAATGTCTGTGTTTTGTTTTATATACCTGAGCTGGTATAATCCATGGAGGTTGATAATGTTGTGTGCACAATGGCTGATCATTGCTTTATTTACTATTTACAAGCTTCTTTATTTACTAGGATGATACCAAAAACTAAAAGCCTAATCCTTTTTACTTGTTTGCATTTTGTCTGCAGGACTCAGCAATTCATCATTCACTGGTGAGTTTCTATGAGTTTAAAGACTTCTGTTCACTTTCTGTAATCATCCTTAGCTTTAGAAGAGTATTCTTGACTACTATGTTTTCAGTAAACGAGTCTATTAAGAAAATAACATTTTTTTCTTCTTTTGATGTTCAGATTGTGCAAAGCGTGATCCAGAGGTGAATGAAGACACAGAGAAGAACTACGCAGAACTTTTAACAGAAGAACTGAAGCAACGTGAAGCAGAATCAATGGAGAAACACAAACGAGTAGACACAGGTCTGCTCGAGGCTAAGAAGATAACATCATCTTACCAAAAGGAGGCAGATAAGTGTAACTCAGGTATGGAGACTTGTGAAGAAGCAAGAGAGAAGGCTGAAAAAGCACTTGTTGAGCAGAAGAAGCTGACTACTATGTGGGAACTAAGAGCTCGTCAGAAAGGATATAGAAATGGAGCCACTAAGTCAACTGTTAAATCCAAAAGCAGTGTTCAGGTTGCTTAAGCACAAACCAAAGTTTTTTTGTTTTCTTTATCACACGAAATAGAGTTTCAGGTTCTGTGTAACTGTGAAAACATTGTACCAAAACGTTCATGGAGATACATCAATCAGATTGAAAGAAACATTGTATCAATACACACAAGCATTAATTGATTCTGAACAAAGTGATTACAATATCAAGCTAATACAGTTGATCAAAATCAAGTCAAGATCAAAGTCAACAAACCATTGAACTACATAAATACTTAATTAGGCATCGTGATGAGCTCAAGGAGCCCTTCTTGTTTCACTCTTCACTTCTTCTTTCAGGAAGGTGTATTGTTAGATCATCCAAGTGTTGAGAGCCAACAAGGCTGAGATTGTGCTCATTCGCCAAATGCAACAAGCAGATAAAACATAGATGTGGTGAGATGTCTTGGGTAGTCCCAGCTGCTTGGCAATCATCTGGAAAGCTAGCCAATAGCTCTTTGAAAGATCTACTTTCAAGTTGTTCGTGTGGATGTTCCTCATCCTGCCACAATAAGATTCATCATGACAATGATTAATGAGCAGAAAAGACGATATCCTCGATAATGTTGGATTAATTATGGCATGGAACCATAAGAAAAAGGTGCATGAAAGACTGATTGTGTATTTACAAAACATGGCTGTGGTTTTAGGATAATATAACTTATCAGTGTGGTCATAGGATAATACAAAAAGAAAGCAGGAACTACTTTATATCAGTGAAACCTGAATTGGTGGTTGAGAGGATACCTGAAGACACCCCCAAAGAGTTTCCTTTAGCACTTGCACATCAACTTGTTTTGAAGCTTTATCGTATTGGACCTCAATTTTGTTGACCTAAAGCATGAATTATAGAGACCAATGTTTCATTGCTAGCTATATATAACTACATCTTTTTGAAATGATTTGTAACGCCATAACCATATGCAGATCAATATTCATACCTGGCGTGGCTGAGAGATTAGTGAGTTGGAATCCTCTACATCACTTTGATCATTTCCATTATCATATGGGCCATCATCATATTCATTGTCATTTCCCCAGGACGGATTATCATTTCCCCAGGATTCCGCATGTTCATAGTCATTCTGTTGCTTTGAAGTTTCACCTGGAATACGCACGTAACAAAACAAGTTTAACATAACTATTTTTTTCAGAATCCCAAAACGATGATTTCAACAGATTTTTGTTGAAGCAAGTCAAGATAACAAAGAAACAGATATATGCCGCAGTGAAGAATATCTTAATGACTAGAATTGTTACCTGAGCATTTTCTTCTCCTCCTTCCGATGCACTGTTACAGTTCAGAAGAGTTACTTTAGAATAGATGACAAGTAATGGAAAATGAAAAAAAAAATACAAATTGTGAACGGTTCAGTGTTTAGCGAGCCATACCATCACATTTGGTAGTAGAAATAGCTTTACTAGACTCTCAGGTTGGTAATGACAATCCTCTGGAAGCTTTGTTTGACAAGGGGCTCTATTTGCTTGGAGAAGTAAAGACTTTGGGTTTTTTGGAGGGGCAAAAATATCAGCAATTTCTTCTTCCAAAGTTTTTGTAAAATCTAGCTCAGGCTCTGCTTGCTTTTTTCTCCTAGTTTTCTTTGCTGGTGGAGAAGATTTGTTTTCTGAAGCATGATGTTCATCTGGACCTGCAAAAGAGTCACAAGTGTGTAAAGCCTTGGAGAAACTAGATAACCAAGAGGATTTGTTATGGTGTGAGCAGGAGATATGAGCATATACCTTTTGTTTTTCGATACTTCCAGTGATCAGGACCTGCCCAAGAATTTTGCTTAGATGAAATTCCCAAAGACAAAAAGAGATAGTCATCAACATTGTCAAATCTGTCATCGGAATCCATGTCTTGCAATGAGGCTGGTTCAACTTCCTGCAAAGTGAAAACGTCAAAACCAAAGAGAATGCATTGCAAAACAAGTAGACATTAGAGAAACGATGGTAAGAACCTCGTTAAAATTTGAATATGCTGGTTCTGTGTCATTGTGGCCAAAATGTTCATCACCAACACCAGATTGACCCTCATAATCAAAAGAAGCTCCAAAGTTCTCATATCCTTCATCATCGTCGGCATAGCTAGCTTCATTAGTATGTGATAAATCAAATGGCTCAGTCGTCTTCTCACCACATGAAAACGTATTAGATGGTCTTTGATTCTCTTCATCAAACTGATTGATTATAGACCGAAGAGATGGTACAATCTCATCCTTCTTTCGCATGTTTAGCACCATTTGCTCCACACATTCTACGAGTTTAAACAAGACATTAGAGAAAAAATAATGCAACAAGACTTGTACAATAGTAAAACGAGGCATATAAGCCAGTATAGCCAGACCTTTAGCAAAGGATAGATCAATTGTTTCTGATTTGTCATGCTGATTTGCGGACGAGACAAGCTTTCCAGGGATTTCTTGTGAATCAAATAGAACTTGACACCCTCCATAGACACCTAAATTGTTTAGCAGCAGACCCTTTGCTCCACCTTCATCAAACTGTGCTGAAGTCTGATGATAAAGGGGATCTACTGCAAATGCCACTGAAAGAAAGACAAAAAGTTGTTGTACAGAACTTACATTTCACAAATGAACAACGAGATTTAAATGAAGATAAGCAATTACCATCGAACTTCTTCACGTTAAGGGCTTCAAAAGATGGTTCCAGTGTTGATAAAGGTGATATCTGCAAGTTGGACGCTTATCAGTAAGTTGTTTCATCTACTATATCCAGAACTGTGATTCTTGAATGAACTACCTTTTTCTCTGCCTGTTTCTTTTGGTTAGTTTGATTTTCTACAGCACCAGTAAAATCCTCGTTATCTAGTTCCATGAAAAATATTAGTAATGAATATAAGCTTGAAATTCTTCAGATGTCCCCTTTTTAATTAATCTTCAGGGATTTTAAATTCTCATATAGAAGTCAAAGCAATAAGAAACATATTCATCTGCATACTACATGAATCCCAAGACTTACATGTTTGCTTTTCTAAGCTTACACTGGCAGATTTAGCCAAGTGTTAAAGATAAGATAAATTTATTATGTGTAAAATATTGATCTAACCTCCACTATCATCATGACCAGCTCGAGTAATTCCACCCAAGACCTTGTATGCCTCTGAATGTACTGAGTCTACCCTCATTGAGTAAATCTTTACTCCAGCTTCAAGAGTGCAACTTGCCTGCCTTGGACGAAACACAAATATCTCTTAAACATGATTCTGAGCTCTTAATCTTCATTTTCACCCTTTTTTTGTGTAGTGTCTTAAAAGTCTTACCAAGTTTAAAAAAAATTAAAGCCAAAGAAGAATGAAATGCGAAGCTTACCTTTTGAAAATTTGTTTCTGCATTACTCTCATCTTCAACTTTAATAATCTCACAAAGATGGTCGATCAAATTCAACTCCCACGTATTCTTTTGATTAATTTTCTGTTTAACACAAAACCCAGAAATCATAAGAAATAAAAAAAAATAGAGATTATACTGAGTGAAAGACTACTACTTGTTCCTCTAAAAGCTTCATCAGAAGCATATGTACCCAATACACTTGCTATGCTTATTGGAAAAAGACAGAAGACAGTTTTGCTTACATTTTCACTGGCAAGTTTGATACAGTTCTGAAACAATTCGAGGATTTGCTGTTTATCGAAACATGGATCTGACTCCTTCTCAGGCTGAGGCCCACGAGCGAAAATGATAGACTTACGACGGCTAGCAGCGACTCTGGCAGCACGAGCTTGTTCCCGTTCCAACCTGTCATTGTTGGATCCCAAGAAGAAGGGACTAGTCGGAGCCTGGATTCTACTCGAAGTCTGCCTTTGCTTAGGGTTTGGAGTTAAGGATTCCTCCATGACAGTAGTTCTCTGCTTGTATATGCTCGATCAGAAACCGTACGCACTTGCAGGACGACCAAAATCCGTCCGTACAGAGCTTACTCTCCGTGGATCGAGACTTCAAAAATAATTGGGGATTAGGTATTTTGATTTTCCCTCTTCTTTACTCTTTTGAATTTCAGTGACGGTGTTGATTGAGAATTTACATAATTAACCTTGTCCGGTCTTAGCAACAGGATTGATAGATTCGACCTAAACGTGGTTATGAGTTAACCGATATACCAATTGACAAAAGTATTTTTTCTTTTCTAAATTGTATACGACGAGGAACAAAACATATCCAAAGGTACATTAACATAGTACTTACGAGAAGCAGCTACACTCATAAAAGGTATCAAAAGAGTTAATACATCTGCAAAACGTCAGCTTTAAGAAACTATGTTAAAACAGATAAATTTTTCAGTCAAAAAGCACAACACTCACTTAAGATAAACTATCAGAAAACTGCGTTTTAAACTGCTTTCCTTGTTTCACTTTCACATGTTAGGATGTCCGAAACCACCAGCTGGTGGTGGAGGTGGTCTATAACCATTTCCCATTGGAGGTGGTGGTGGTGGCAGTGAACCAGATGGAGGAGGTGGTGGTGGTTGACCTTGTGGTGGAGGTGGTGGTGGAGGGGGAAGGTCATTTGCTCCAACCGCGGACTGAGGCTTGTTTGGCTTGAAATACACCTGCAGCTGTTTTATTACAAGTTTTTTTGTTAGTATCTTGATTAATGAAAACACAAAACTTATATAGTCTCAGAACAAAACAAACAAAGCTATGGGCTTATATGATAAGAAACGCTTACCGTAAACATCTTGGAGTCTGGATCCCAGTGAGAAAAAAACTTAGGGGTTGATTTATCAATCTCTGTGCTAGGAACCTGAAACCAATACGCAACATGACCATAAATATCAACATATAACTCTAGTAGGATATGTTGAGCTACTAGAGCTATAAACCATAGTAGCTTGCAGAATGTAAAACATGTCATCAATCAAATGGGACGAATAAAGAAAAGAAACATACCTTGAAAGCTATTATTTCATATGGTTCAGCTGCAAATAGAAGGTATTGATATCTTTTGTCATAAGGTTGAACTTTCTGTATATAAAAGTAAAAAAAGAAGATCAGAATGGAAAATCCGTGAAGGAAATATATATAAGACACATATATAAGGAGCTGCAACACCCACCTGCTCATAAGATGACATGAAACGATGTCGTGGCTTTATGTTGTCCTCTATCTCAGGATATTCAATCTGTAAAACAAAGTTGAAGAGGAATAAAAAACATTGAGAATTCATTCTACATTAGTCTCTAATGATGCTGAATAAAGATCAACAATAACAGTTAGATGCTTACCTGGAACAGAAGAGATCGTTGCTTCAGCTCAGGGTCGTACTGCTTTGTAACTCGGTACCCTGGTCTACCAATTTTAACTGCAAGAACATAAATAAGATGGAGTCATTATTAACAGAACCTTTAAAGTTGATATATTTAGCAAAACCTAAGCATCAAATCCCAATAGCACGACCATCGAAAACATATACAGTCATACAATTACATAAGCCCCCATAAGAGATATTACTTGTAGACCAATCATATTCCCATTCTATCCAATCCAGTGAGAACAAAGAAGTGTTTTTAAAGAAACTAGGCTAGCATAAACAAAGTTATATTATTACCTGTTCTGCGAACTGAAACTTTGCGCTTATGAGGCTGTGGCTGAGAAGGAGCATCAATTGCCTCCCTGGCAGCTCTCTTAGCCAAGTTAGTCTGATGCCTCTTACCTTGAGTATGCGCCAAGTAGTTCCCTTCATTGTTATGCAACGTTAAACATAGCTTACACTCATAGCTTCACAACATAAAACAAACCAAAGAAAACAAAAATCAAAATCAGTAACACATCAAATGAAAATAATAAACCCTAATTTAAGAAAAACCAATCAAATTAACTCAACAACTGTAATTTCTAAACCAGAGAATGAATTCTTCTTAATCTCTAGCTTATCATCAAATATTTGAATCTTCTACTCGTGTCTAATGCAGAGGAATATAAACAGTGTAAAAACATACCTTCCAAGATGATTTCGCATGAAATAAGGATCCTTCGCTAGGTCTACCGTTTCAAGAGCAAGACGACGTAGACGCTCACGGCGATCTATGGCTTCGTTCTGGCCGGAGGCGGCACCTCCACTCCCAGGCTTAGAACCCCATTCTCTATCCATAAGTTAAACTTGGATCTCGTTTTCAATCTACCAAAATCCTCAATCGCTCTCTATATCTCTGGATTGCTAAGAGAATGAACACTCGAAATAGATATTTGGTTATGTGAAGAGGAAAGGCTGGGGAATTTGTTATATGGGTTGGGCTTTGTACCAAATAGGTTGAGATCATTTAAGGCCCAAATATTGGCCCAATAATACTTTTAAAGATTTATAAAGCTTTAATCGAATAGAAGAGTAGACTGTAGCGAATCATGTCTTGTCGGAAACTTTCGCGACTCTTCAACGTTGCCAATGAGAATCAGATGTCTCCAGTTTTGATTACAGACAAAGAAGCAGCGAAAAGAATCACGGTGTACCTGAAAAAATCCAGCATTGGAAAACTTCAATCAAACCCATCACTTATCTTCAATTTGAATTCAAACGTTACCCGTCTCGTTCTATCAGAACCTACTCTTACTACTCAATCGTGCATCGATTTCTTCAAGTTTCTCCGTACATTCGAATCCAATCTCAAACCCGATCTCACGGCGACAGTGATATTATCTCATCGGCTGTATTCCGATAGAAGATTTAATAAAATGAGATCTCTGCTGAACTCAGTTGTTAACGACGGAGGTCCGGTTGAGAATTTAGAATCAGCGATGGTTGATTCTGACATTTCTGAAGATAATATTGAATTTTGGGAAACATTTTTCGATATGTTATTTAGGGTTTATGTGGATATAGGAATGTTTAAAGAAAGTTTAAAGGTTTTTGATTACATGGTTAAAAAGGGATTAAGTATCGATGAAAGATCTTGCATTGTGTTTCTAGTCACGGCCAAGAAACGTCGTGAAATTGATCTATGTTTGGAAATTTTCCGGCGAATGGTTGATTCTGGAGTGAGGATAACTGTTTATTCATTAACCATTGTGGTTGAAGGATTATGTAGAAGAGGTGAAGTTGAAAAGAGTAAGAAGCTGATAAAAGAGTTCTCTTGTAAAGGAATAAAACCTCAAGCTTATACTTACAACACTATTATCAATGCTTATGTTAAGCAGAGACACTTTTCTGGTGTAAAAGAGATTTTGAAGGTGATGAATAAGGATGGTGTGGTGTATAACAAGGTTACGTTTACACTTTTGATGGAGTTGAGTATAAAAAGTGGGAAAATGAATGATGCAGAGAAACTTTTTGATGAAATGCGTGAGAGAGGAATAGAATCTGATGTTCATGTGTATACTTCTTTGATAAGTTGGTATTGTAGAAAGGGGAATATGAAAAGAGCGTTTTTGTTGTTTGATGAATTGACAGAGAAAGGGCTTTTGCCGACTAGTCATACTTATGGAGCGCTTATTGATGGGGTGTGTAAGGTAGGGGAAATGGGTGCAGCTGAGATACTTATGAACGAGATGCAAAGCCGAGGAGTTGATGTCACTCAAGTGGTATTTAATACTTTGATTAATGGGTATTGCAGGAAAGGGATGATTGATGAAGCTTTGACAATTTATGATGTGATGGAGAAGAAAGGATTTGAAGCTGATGTTTTTACATTCAATACAATTGCTAGCTGTTTCAGTAGATTGAAAAGGTACGATGAGGCAAAGCAATGGCTGTTTAGGATGATGGAAGGTGGTGTGAGGCTTAGCACTGTTAGTTATACTAATCTGATTGATGTTTACTGCAAAGAAGGTAATGTTGAGGAGGCAAAGAGGCTATTTGTGGAGATGAGCAGCAATGGAGAACAGCCTAATGCTATCACATACAATGTGATGATCTATGCGTACTGCAAGCAAGGGAAAGTTAAGGAAGCTCGTAAACTAAGGGCTGACATGGAAGCTAAAGGGATGGATCCGGATTCATATACCTACACGTCGCTCATACATGGGGAATGTATTGCTGATAATGTGGATGAAGCAATGAGGCTTTTTAGCGAGATGGGGTCGAAGGGTTTGGACCAGAATTCTGTAACATATACGGTGATGATCTCAGGTTTGTCCAAAGCTGGAAAATCAGATGAAGCCTTTGGATTGTATGATGAGATGAAAAGGAAAGGCTATATAATAGATAATAAGGTTTATACTGCACTTGTTGGAAGTATGCATTCACCTGATATTTAGAACATGATTGTCAAGAAGAGTACAAATTTCAAGCTGAGGGCACGCCAAAAAAGCGGCATAGGGACAACAGTGGCTTATGAAGGAGAAGCTAATACTTTAGTGTCTATATTTCTATAACCCTGAGAAAGTTTTTTATGCTGAGATGTTGATTCTGTGTTTGAATGCATGGGCTACACAACCCATTAATCCATGGCGCACCAAAAAGAGAATTTACATATTTGTAAAAGCTGAAACTCAGCATGATGAATGAAGAAAACACTGGGCACTATTTGAGCTTACAAACAGAATCACAGCTCGTAATCAAGGCCAGCTCCATATTTCCAGGCCTCGAGACGTCTTTTCCATTCAAACCTCGTCTTTGATGGAAGTCCTTCCAAAGACGGCCTGAGGAATACACAAAAAAGTCCAGAAGGTTCAGGAAACACATATGGTAATGTGGCAAGAGTCATGAAACAGCAGCAACCCATCCAGTCATTATTTCCCAAATAGATTCAGAAATATTTCACCTTATTACTGGATCAATGTATGCCGAGAGAAGCGTATACAAGCCCAGCATGAAAAAATGAACAGACCAATCAAGCAGAACAGGTATCCCAACCTGAGGAGATCACCAAGGAAACGAGAATTCATTCGTAAATTGAGAGCATTTTCAATCTTTTTGTTCCGATTTCTGGGTTTCTGGTTCAGGAATGACGAAGCAACGGCTTTTGGATGGAGTCTATACCTGTTTGAATATTGACGGAATTATCTGAGGTTTGGTCAGCATGACAAGGCCTAATGTCTTTGCTAGAGGACCAAACTGTATTATATCCTGAAGAAATGGTCTGAGAACTGGATCGCCCAATCTCTACAAGAGACAATTATGAAACCCTGACTTAGAAGAAAAGGTTCGAAACACTCATTTCCAGATCTTTACAAAAGAGGAAGTTGTACTATACCTGCATGCAAGTGAAATTGACATGGAGAAGCTCGTTGGTGAAGCCAGGGGAAACATCAAGTTGTTGTTTTGCAGACATTGCTCTTTGAAACAGCCATGATGCACTCAAGTTTGGCTGTCGTTCAAAAGACAAATGGCTTCAGAGAAATTAATGGCAAGGACAATAGACTTATAGCTCAGAACCACAAAGCTTTATTATTACCATATAAGGATTTAGCTTTGATAAGCTGTCAGAGTCAAGAAAATCTCCATCTATTGCTTCATAGATTCCTTTTTTATGTAAGTTGAATAAGATTTTAGTACTATAAAATATTTCATGACATGAAAGTTATATAATGTAAACAGCAAGTATAATGCATAAGAGTGAATTTGTATACCATTAGATAATCTTCCAAGGTGTCTGGTTAAACTTCCAAAACCCCCAAATGAAACAGGTGACTGAATGCCGCTAGCATCACCAAACTGAGTAAACATATTGTAGTAAACTTTGATCATTTAGTTTATCGAATTATCGAGCCGCACACTTACTCTTGTAAGCTTAAGTGTAAGTGAACAAAACTGACCTGTAGAACACGATCAAATGCTGCTTGCAATGGACTGGTGACAAGTCCAATCCAACAGGGTTAGATATATCAGAATGCAGCAGTATCAGAAAGTGCGGTTTAATGTCAAGGTAGTACCTATTTCTGTAGGTAGGAAATATTCCATAAACAACTCTCAGTATTTCCAATTCGTCAAGAGAGACTCCCTGCCACCAAAAGACATCAGTAAAAGAAAGAAACTTAATAATAGATGTGACATCAGATGGAAAACTAACTTGGTATTTGGGCATTAGTTTCCAGTATTCTTCAAGTAAATCCTCTAGACTCGGCGATGTTGATTGTGGTTCGGTGTAAGTGAACATGTAAGTAGTACGGTCTAATGGACCAGAGCCAGCAGGGAAGGCCTTCAAGCAACAATAAGCAGCCTTACATTAAATCTTTTTTGCTGTCAATGTGTGAATTGTGTTAGGATAAAGGGAAAAGACAAGATTATTTACCTCCCAAAAGAGATGTACATTGGAATCTGCGATTTTGGTTACTGATGAATTACTATATATAACATCACTTGATGAATTCTCTTTAAACCCATGAGCACAAGATCCAACAACAAGGCACATTCCATCTGGCTTTCTACCACGTTTAATCTTTTGTAGCAGAATAGATAACAAGAACAGTATTCTTATCAGTGATTTGCAGAAGCAAAAATCAGTAAATCTAATTTGCTCAAGAAAGTGAATCAGAAAGCTTAACATTCTTATGACTATATAAATGCAAATGAAATGTAAAGTTAGATGCTATTAGGCCACAAAATATGATCACCTGCTTCAGAATAGGCGAAAAATTTCCCATTGCATCAATGACTAGACGAGAAGATAATATGTCACCTTTAGAAAGTTGCATAACCTATCAATCAAGAGTTCAAACAATGCATATCCATAAGTTAAATCCTCTTCTTACTTACATTTTTTTGGAGAAAGCATAAGATAACTCAGTAACTCACAGCTACATCATCGTAAACAACAATGCTCGAGAGGCTGCAGTCTTCTAAAATGACACCACCAAGAGAAATGAAACGTTGTTTCACAGTTTCCACAAGTTTAGCTGGTCTGTTTCAATATCCAAATTGGAAAACCAAATCATCAACTTCAGATTCAGTTTCTTTGTTTCAGAGAATAAGAGAAGACGAGACTCACGACACACCAAGGTTAAGAATATCTTCAACCAATATATCACCAAGATTCTCGAATCCACATCTGTTCTGCATTATTCAAGATAACCTAAACATCATGGATTTAAGAGAGCATTAAGCCATTACTTACAGAACATAAGCTTTACCGGATTGAATTTTGCAGCAATTACTTCCTCAATCTCATCCTCAGTTAAAACTCCAACTTCAGTCAGCTCCTTCATCTCCTTCCTTGAGATATTCCATTCTTGATCTCTCTAAATCAGCACAAAACCGCATAAACCATAGCTTCTTTAACCACACATCACTAACGAGAATAATTAATTACCCCTTTGATTGCATTTCTCTCCACCACAGCAACTCTTAAACCCTTAACACACAAAGCAGTAGCAAGAAAGATCCCTAAAGTACCTCCACAAACTGTTATATCAAAGGTTCCAACGAGATTATTCCCAACACTATTATAGTCTGAAGAGAAACCAAAAACCCTGGAAACGATTTGCTGTGTTTCTTGTGGTCCTGCAAAGATGTTTAGCAACTACAAATTTCATTACCAAGAGAAGATATATCTTTATCATCACAATAGTAAAAAAGCAAGTGTGTTTGTAATACCTGCTGGTAGAGTACAGATGTTAGACCAAATATTGTCAAGTCTCTTCAAGGCATTGTAAGAGTAAGCACCACCAGCTCCTCCAGCTTCTCCACCTACTGAAATACTTTCCATTATCTTCTGCAAATCGAAATGATTGAACGCATAATACTCAGTTTAAATCATCACATAAGTTAAAATATATATAGACCGCAAAATCTTCTCAAACCAAAAAAAAGTAAGTCACTTTTTTTTTGGTTTCATATGAATCAGATGATTAGTGATTGAGCAGAATCATTCATCAAGCTAGCAAATTTGGGTGAGCCTATATGAAGCTAGCAACTTTGGGAAATTAAAAGGTGAAGTAAAAGGAAGCTTGACCTGTGTTGTAGAAGGAGCCACTTGTGTTTGAACGCACACTGTCTTGGAAGCTCTGACTCTGTCTCGTTTTGTCCTAGCTCTTGATACGGAATCAACGAACACATTGAACTGTTGAATTTGCAGAACCACCATGACTTATGAGCTCCAAAAACTCGGAGATGCTATAAACCAAGGAACGGAGTTTTGATACGATAACACTCAGTTTCAGGAGCATTGTGCAATGTGTCAGAGAATGTGACACGTCTCAGAACAAAAAACCATTTGGGTTTGGGTAAACATTTATCAATAAATAAACTTATGGTCTAATTTTAGAATAAATCTAAACACCAGGGATCGTTTATGTAATACTTGTCTACCTTTTTAATTGATTCTATAAAATTGGATAAGCCTCTGGTTCTAAAAGGGTTTTAGGACTTGTAAAGCGACAAGTCACTCACTCTTATTTCCATCTCCCTCTAGGCCTCTACTATCTTCACCATTCGCTATGAAATTTGTTCGCAGAGCCAAAACTCTGTTTCTAAAGATTTGGACAGAATCAGCCATGGCTAGTTTTTGTAGCCTGTTGGATCTTTCATTGTGATGATATAAGTTTTTTATAGAGAGACAACTTAATCTTAATTAGGTTGTTTGATGCATCTGAGCATGTTCTGACCATAGTTAGGTTTGTACAAAGAAACAACATGTCCTATTAGTAATCCAAACAACACTCCTGGTCCAGACCCTATCACCACTGCTTTCCACTTCAATATTGTTTCTTCTTCTTCTTCTTCTACTTCCTCAGGCTCTTGTGTTGATGGTGTGTCTTCCTTTACACAGTTTTGATCAAGAGGTAGACCACATAAACCTGGATTCCCTTCAAATGATGATTTAGGCTGACCTATGATTTGTGTTCCTTGTGGTATTTCACCAGTGAGGTGATTATTAGAGACATCTATGTATGACAAATATGATAGTCTCCTGAGTTCTTGTGGTATTTCTCCTGAGAGTTTGTTTCCTGACAGGTCTAATGACTCGAGTTCAGTCACATTGGCGAAAGACATCGGAATATGTCCTGTGAATGAGTTGTTTGATAAGTTGAGAGCAATCAATGTTTTCAATAGACCAATAGATTCTGGAATATCTCCTTCGAGTTTGTTTCCAGAGAAATCAATGGCAGAGTAGAATGTAAGAATCTTTCCTTGCTCCATGTATAGACCTTTGTATTGCAAATCCAAAGTATCTTCATAAGGAAACCGAGCATTTGTAAAATCTCCCATATATAGACTCTCTTCATCAGTAATCTTGACTGATGTTGCACTCCAATTCGCAAAGTAGTTTATCGGTAAGCTACCGGTAAATCTGTTATTCGATATTTCAAGTATTTGGAGCTTAGGAAAAGCAAGTGGACCTTGATCATCTGGTGAAGATATAGGACCAATGAATCTGTTTGAACGTAGAGTAAGGACTTTCAAATTAGGCAATGCCTTGAGCCACAAGGGAAATGAGTCATTGATATTGTTGTTGTCCACACTTAGAAACTTTAGAAGAGAGCAATTCAAGAGTGATCTTGGAAGCTTTCCGGTTAGTTGATTGTATCCAACGTCAAGTGTCTTTGTGGAAGAGCCATTATAGAACTTGTCTGGAATGTTTCCTTCTAACTTGTTTTTCCGGAGATTCACTATGCTGAAATTACTCAGACATGGAGGAATCAAGCCGGTGAAGTTGTTATAAGACAGATCAAGAACATCAAGAAAGGTTCGGTTACAAACTGAGATAGGAATGTTTCCTGTGAAGCTATTGTTCCAAGCAGACAAGTTGATGATAGAGACTGGTGGATTAGGGAATGATCCTTTAAAGGAGTTTAAAGCCATATCTAATACCTGAACCGATGAATTGGCTAAAACATGATCTAATAAACCTTCAAAACCAGTGAATGAATTGCTATTAAGATCTAGAGAGACTAATAGAGGAAGACTCCATAACCAATCAGGAACGTTTCCTTTGATGAAGTTGTTGGAAAGATCTAAATACTCTAACTTCTTTAAAGACTTCAAGAACATGGGGAAAACACTGATGTTGCATTCGGACAAGAGTAAGATCTCCATGTTGTTTGGAAAGTCAATGTCTGAATGAACACTCGTTGGTGTTAAACTGTTGCCGTGTAGATCAAGGTATGACAAAGATTTGAGAGAACTGAATAGTGTTAAGTCGATGGAGTGGTTTGTGTTCAGGAAAGAGAGGCTAAGATACCTGAGATTAACTAACTTCAAAACCTGATCTATGATCTCTTCTTCAAAATGGTTATTCCCAAGGTCTAAAATCTCGAGTTTAGATGAAGAAGTAAGGATTTCAAATGAGCCAGTGAAATTATTCTCAGTCAAATCAAGATAAGATAAGAAAGGCATGGTGAGGAGTGAAGAAGGTATAGTTCCAGAGAACTGATTATAAGAAAGATCTAAATCTGAAAGCATGGTTAGGTTTTGTACTAGTGTGGTCAAATCACCGGTAAGCTTGTTGTGGGCAAGCTGTAGTAGGGTGAGCTTGGTTAGGTTCCGTATAGAGGAAGGAACTTGACCTATAAAGCCATTAGAGGAAAGAAGCAAGACTTCAAGATTATAAAGTCGGCCAAAAGCAGAGGAGAACGGAGAAGAAGCAAAGTTGTTGAAAGAGAGGTTTAGGTAACGGAGATGACTTAGCTCGAAGAGACTACTGTTGGATCTGAGAGTGCCACGTAGACATCCACCAGGAAGGCTTAGAACGGTGACAGCACCAGTCACGTTATCGCAAATAACTCCACGGAAGAAGCTGACATCATCACTGCAGATGCTTGAGAAAGCAAACTCGTTTTTGAAACGTTTAAGAGTTTCGGTTTGGTCGGGACGACAACGGAGAGCAGTGACAAGATCGGTAGTAGTAGTGGTGATGATTATGAAAACATAGTAGAGGATGGGAACGAGAGAGAGCAAACGCAAACGCAAACGCGATTTTGACATTGTGATGGAAGAAGATTTAGGAATTGAAATGGATTTTTGTCTTTGGCATATGACTTATTGATCTGTTGTATAACACGTAATTTAACAACGATTGTTTATAATGGGAAACAAAGAAAGATTGTAAATAATGACGGCTTTGAGATTGCTTGACTTCTTGAAACTCAGAAAACGTTTTCATATATTAACAATACGACTTATGGTTCTTAGTTCTTACACGACGATGGTGACGTGTCTTCTGAATTTGACGAGTAAATTTGTTTTTTTTTGTTTTGGTCTTTAAGTGACAGTCAGCGATTGACCTTTTTGGGTCATAGAAATAAGCATTCACATGTAAGTTAAGTAGTTCCATCGCCTCATAAGCTTCGGATGAATTAATAGAGTAACCATGTGAGAGTTTTCTTAGGTGTTTGTCAACGCAGATATTTTATTTAATTAAAACAATGAGACATAAAATTTATTTATTTTCATAGAAGAAAACCAGAAGTAGGTATTGTTATTTAAGATTGTTTTTCATATATTTTTTTAGATGTCATCTTTTCATATATTTTTGGATTTATAAACTATCTTTTATTTAACAAACCTTTCTCTCCAATGTTAGATGAATTAACAAAGCTGAAATTTTCTTTGAAATGGATACCAAGAAATGTGAGCAAAGAGACTGATGAGTTAGCATGCAAGAGTTCAACTACAGCGCGTGAGCTGAGTAATATTGATTTATATTGTAGTCTTGGGAGTTCGGAATCGTCGGTTCGATTCGATTTATAGTAATTGGTAGTCGGTTTTTTTAAAATTTATGAAATTCACCGTTTAAGACCGAATAAATACAACGGTTCGGTTCGTTATTCGGTTTTTCAAAAAATTATAAAACTCATCTTTTAAAACTGAATAAACACATCGGTTCGGTTTGATTTTTAAAAGTATTAATTGATTTAGTTTGGGTATTAAAACATCTTTGACCGGTTTGGTTTTAAATACTAAAACATCTATGATCGGTTGTTATATTTTAGTTCGGTTATAAAATAAAAATAACAATTTATTTTAATTTTTTATTTATTTGA
>KE157053.1:0-21166 GCA_000411055.1 Leavenworthia alabamica
CGTTCGGTTTTAACATTTAAATCGGTTCGGTTTCGGTTCGGATTTTTTGGATCGGTTTTCGGATTTCGGTTTCGGTTTCGGATTTATGCCCACCCCTAATTATGGCCAAAGGAGATAAATATCATTCTTTTCAATGTTCTATTATATTAAGGAATTTTTATTTGTTTTATAGAAGTATATCAAAAAAATTAGGTGTCTTCCCCAATATAGAAAAAAAAAATTTTGAATGAGATTTCAGATGTAGAAAACAATCCTAGATCATTAAGACATTATTCGACAGCCAAGATAAAGTAGCCGTTGGTTTTTTTTAAATATATAATTTTGAGAACCTTTCTCGTCTTCACTCCTATTATTTCTCTCTCATGTTTTTTTTCTTTCTTTGCCCTTATATATACAGAGAAATAGAGAGAGAGAAGGAGTGAGTGAGTAGAGAATCTAGAATACATCGAGATTAGAGAGAAAGAGAGCGTAGTCAAATCTTTGGGTTTTACTGAAAAAGATCTCTCTTTCTCTCCTTTGTTTGATAATCTGGATCCACGGGAAAAACAAAGACCATGAGAGATTTAGAGAATTTCTTGAGTTTGGAAGGATTTGTGGTCATGAGTTGACTTAATGTTGTGGTTCTTTAAATTGACTGTGAAAAGGTGTGATTTTGTTGAAATTTTTTTTGTGGGTTTTCGTCATCTGGGTATTTGGGATTTAGTTCTTGTTCTTGAACTGATGTTGTGAGATTATTAAACCGGATCTGTAGTTTTTAAAAACCTTGCATTTAAGTTGGTGGATGTTACAATTTTGATTTTGATTTTGAATTTGATACACAATTAAAAAAAAAAACTTTCGTAGGCAGATAACGAAGACAAATGGGTAAATCAGATGAAAATAGTATTGTAATGGTTGGTTCAAACAATCTCCAAGGTACACTAATCGAACGATTTCTTCATCAAATTTCAAATCTTGGCCTTTTAATGTGCCTCAAGTTAATTTCTGATCTTACATTGTGCAGACGGCAGCGGAGAAGGAGGAGGAAAGATCATGCCGCCGGCCAAGACAGGGCCCATTCGAAGAGCATTAAGTGCCATTAACAATAACATCACTGAAGCTCCTTCTTACCCTTATGTTGTAGTCAACAAGAGATTAATTTCTGAGTAAGTTCACTTGATTGAATCCTCAGTGTCAAGATTGGTATTTATCTCTTTCATTAGATTCTTAGAAGACCAATCTCTGATTTTACAGAAGGGATGACATTTGTAATAAACCACCTCTGCATCGGCCAATTACTAGGTGAATTATAGATTTTTAATCTTCTCTACTCTTTGAGTATCTCTTACAGTGTCTAATTAAAGAGTGTCATTTTTTACAAGCTTTTATTTAATCTCTGTTGGTTTAGGAAGTTTGCTGCTCAGTTAGCTGATCAGAAGCTACAAATTCATCAAGAGGTACTTTGTAGTCACACTATTCAATGGCTTCAAATGGTAGACCAAAATTGATGAGTTGAATTAGCATTCATCTCATATTTCACCATTTGAGTTGAAAGAATTAAAAAACTCATTCAACTTGATCAACTACAAAAATTGAACAAATACAAAAGTTACAAAGAGAATATGTTCAACTCATTCATCTAATATTTTGTAGTTGAATGAGTTGAATGAAATTCAACTTAAAATATTTTCAACTTTTCTATTCAACTCATTCATTTTATCTTTACCCGTTGGAGCCAATGTGTGTTTCATTTTGAACAATGATAACATACACCGGATTTTAAAAGTTTTAAATCTTTTAACTCTTAGGAAACTAAGAAACCAGACTTGGTTTCTAGCAAAGAACTAGAGAGGGTTATCATTGATGTGGATGATAGTGACAAGGAAGAAAGAAGCGACTTTAATGAGCCAATGTTTGTAAAACACACTGAAGCAATGCTGGAAGAGCTTGATCAGTTGGTATGCATATTTTCTTAACCTTTCTTTTTGTTTTGTTTATGGGAGAGTTGCTCATAGTGATTGTGTCTTTCAAAAGGATAAGGAGATTGAAATGGAAGATGCAGATAAAGAAGAAAAGCGGGTGATCGATATTGATGCATGTGATAAGGAGAATCCTTTAGCCGTGGTTGAATACATTGATGATATTCATACCTTCTACAAGAAAGTCGAGGTGACTTGCTGTTCTTTATCATCAAATGGCTTACTAGTTTCAAGATCTTATAAGTTTTGATTCATTCTTATGATTCTTCAGGAACTTAGTTGTGTCCCTCCTAACTATATGGATAATCAACACGATCTTAATGAGAGGATGAGAGGAATACTTATTGACTGGTTGATTGAGGTAGACAGATCCATAAAAAAAGCTATAATGTCATTGTTATTATTGTTTCAATGTGTCTGAAGATAAACTTATTGGAGCAGGTGCACTACAAGTTTGAGCTGATGGAGGAAACTCTTTATTTGACAATCAATGTGATCGACAGATTCCTAGCAGTTCATCAGATAGTGAGGAAAAAGCTTCAACTTGTGGGTGTAACTGCTTTGTTGCTTGCTTGTAAATACGAAGAAGTTTCAGTTCCAGTAGTAGATGATCTCATTGTAATCTCTGACAAAGCTTACACCAGAAGAGAAGTACTAGATATGGTGAGTATTGTTCTATCTTGATCACTAATCAAATACCATAGGATAATGATTCATAGTTGCCTCTTGGCTTGTATTGCAGGAGAAGTTAATGGCCAACACTTTGCAATTCAACTTATCTCTACCAACGCCGTATGTGTTCATGAGACGGTTTCTCAAAGCTGCCAAATCTGATAAAAAGGTTTATATATCTTGAATCTTTCTGTAAGGTAAACATCAGTAGGCCTTGTATCTAAAGCTGTCTGGTATGTAATATGTTGGTTTCAGCTTGAGATGTTATCGTTCTTTATGATTGAGCTTTGCCTTGTGGAATATGAGATGCTGGAGTATCTTCCATCTAAGTTAGCGGCCTCAGCAATCTACACTGCTCAGTGTACACTTAAGGGATATGAAGAATGGAGCAAAACCTGTGAGTTTCACACAGGTTACACAGAAGAACAGCTACAGTAAGATTCAGAACATATATGGTGTCAGATTCTCTGAAAACCTCATATGAGATCTTCTAATTCTGAAAACTGGGATTTGTGTTTTGTTTTTCTCATCCAGGGCATGCGCAAGAAAGATGGTTGCTTTCCATCAAAAGGCAGGAACAGGGAAGCTCACAGGAGTTCACAAGAAATACAACACATCTAAGTTCTGTCATGCTGCAAGAACTAAACCAGCTTGGTTTCTGCTATGATGGAGGGAAAAAACTATTACAAGGAAGCTCACAGGAAGTAACAACACATCCCAAATGACTTAGCTCGAGTCTTTTTTTTCTTTTGAAACCAAAAGGGTGAGAGATGAAGAAAACGTGTCACTTCAAAAATCAGTCTTAAACAATATATAAATGATTTTATCTTTGGAAAAAAAATACTAGTTTTCCAAATAAACATCAAAAATGTTAGACAGCTATTGAGAGATTATAATAGTACCTCATTATAAATGGGAGATTTGGTCAATGGTCATCTACTTCTCGTGCTTAGCAGGGAGTTGTCTTTTTAAAGACCATACTGAAAACAATGTGGTTTGTTTTATTCACCTACTTCTAGAAATGGAGAAAACAAAACAAAATTATTTCATAATGAAAACTTGTCGATTATCCAAAAATCTTGGTATCTGAAAATACAGAACTACTAGTGCATCTGGACATACCTCTCGTTCTCTCTTCTTTGGGTTTACAGTGTACTCTAAAGCATAATTAGTTAATTACACAAGCAAGAAAAGAAGCTTTCACCTGGATATTGCAGAAAGCTTGTCTCATAATCAAAGCTTACATGTTTAGCCAGCGTAAAATCAATCATCTCCTCACAGGTGGTACTGCTCCCCTTCCTCCAGTTCCACGCCCAGCAGCCGGCTTTAAGATCATACCACAACGATTCAAGAATCCAATAATTGGTGGTGAGTGGTGGTGACAAAGAAGAAACAGGCATTAAGGGATAACAATGATTCCATAAAACTTCGTAGCATTGCTTTCATAAGCACTAAATCACGAGAGTGAGAGTGAACTTACTTTCCCTCGCATTGCAGCTCTACGCCTGCCAACACCCAGAGACGAGCTCTTTCCCTACATTGATCAAGCAAGTTATTTATTGAGCATATGCTTAGAGACTCTACAATTATTCTGCATCCAGGGTTCATAAAGTAAATACCTTGATTCTAGCATCTAAGCGCCTGAACATTGGAGCTTCCTTGAGAATGTCTGGTATGACCATAAACCTGTCAAGATCTCTCCACATGTCAATTACTAATCAGCTAGGTTTACAAAGAATGATCCCATAAATTACATAAAACAGGAAACAAGCAGAAGGCAAAAAAGGAAGTGTTTGTAGCACCTGACTTTGCTACCTCGAATAAAGACATGCTCAAGCTGTGATACCTTACCATCCTGTAAATACAATATTGGGGAACTCATTAAGTTGCATCTGAAATACACATGCTTTAATAGTGTGAAATATGACTCTAAATTTGAACTGGAAACCACAATACAATATTCTAGGTAATAATTGATATTACCTAGGAGGTATAAGCAATGTCCTCGAGCTGACAGTTCCAGTTATCCTCACACTCGATCATGCTTCCTCTGTAGAGCTCCCCGCTTTTTAGTTCCACAGTCAAGATTTGACCTGAGGCTTCGTGAAGAAGCTTCACTGGTATCCCCAAACTTCGGCTCATCTCTATCTCTGCTAAACCCTAATTTAAACCTTCCCCTTTTCTCTGCAACCTATGAAACTGAAAATGGCGGAAAAAAGTGATTCAGTTGTGTTATGAACGATTTGTGCCTATTTTAAAGCTTTCAAATAATAATTTGGGCTTTAAATTTGGCCCATATATTTAATTTAAGCCCAGTTTCAGAAAATTTGCTTTTTACTCCCTATATTTTCAACGTTAATGCCTATTAATCAAATATCGAGAGAATTCTACAATTGCATGAATTGCTAAAACCATTTTATTTTATGGTATAATAAGGATGTTGATTTTGAGATAATAGTTGTAGATGATGGGAGCCCTGCCACACAAGAAATTATCAAGCAACTTCAGCAATTGTATGGTGAAGACCGCATCGTTTATAACGATGTGGATTTATAAAGTTTCAATTTAAAAAAAGCTCAAAATGTATGTTTGATTAGAACCTATCAATGTGGATCACTGAACTTGACCATGTGTCCATGTGTGCTGTTGGATCTTTTTTAAGAAAGGACATGTTGCCGCAGTTATTTTATTGACGATTACAGATTTTTCGTATATGAAGATTCTTATTAACTTATCCTATTCATGAAATGCTGCTTTTTACATTGTCCAGAGGCTGGACATTGGGGAAAACGGATTAGATTCGGGTAAAATTCATTCGGCTTTGGGTATATCGGATTTAGGAAAGTAGTATTCAATAAAATTATTTTGTCGGATTCGGTTCGGATTTGGATTCGGGTACGGATCGGTTTCGGGTAAACAAAATATTAAAAAAAGAAAAAATTATTAATTTAAAAAATATTAACTAAAATTTCACGAATACAACTAAAAATTCTAGAATAATTTAATTATTTATATATATAATATATATAATTAGATTTCGGCTTTTAACCGACGGGTTCGCATTCGGATACGGATTTTCGGGTTTAGAAATTTAGCACCGAATGAAATAATTTTTTGGATTCGAATAATATTTTTCAGATCGGATTTAGATCGGATATTTCAGATTAGTTATTTTGCCCAGACCTAATATAAAGTCCTTGTAATACACCCTTGTATTAATGTTACAATACAGTAATGATACTACTGAAAATTTTACAATGTTCTAGAAACTCTAATCAGTATTAAATTATTAATTCTATATTAATTAATGATTTAAATTTGGATTACGACCGAGACGATGTGACTGCTCTCTCTTTCGACTATTATTTTCTGAAACCAAATTTTTTGAAAATCACGTTTGATTCTCTCAATTATTTATCATTTAACACTGTTTAAATTATTTTATCATTTCCCTTAAAACCACATCCTCCTAAAACCAAACCCACCATTCAAACATATACACAAAAACAAAAAAAAAACAGAACATGAGAAACACAGGACAAAACCAGAACAAGTTCTTGAGACTAATCTCAACACCTTTAAGAGCTTTAGCTAAGGCACGTGACTTCTACGTGAGAAGTATCACTGGTTGTGCAGCAAGAACTCACTATTCCTCCTCTGCTTCCGTCTCCGCTCCTTTTCCGAGAAGCCGGAGTTCTTCCTCCGCAGCCTTTTCTTCCTCTGCATCTTCTAGGAGAACTACTGATTTTGGGTTTGATGAAGATTACAGCGAGCTAGTGAGAGCTGCATCTGTTAGGAGTTTAGGACACAAGAATGAGGTTGACATGTTTATACAAGAGAAGCTGAAACAGCAGAAGCAACAGAAACAAGGAGGGTTGCCGAAGAGTTCAAGTGTAGGGATGGCGAGGATAGAGGAAGAAGAAGAAACAGAGGAAGGCTCTGTGAATCCAAAGATGAAGAAAGTCTCTGAGCTCTTGTATCCTCGTAGCAAATCACATGCTGTTACTAGTAGTCCTAAATTTTAGTTTTTTTCTTTTCTTGTTCTTGATTTTAGTATTTTTATGGAATTATTATTTCCTAATTGTTTTAGCTCAGATTTTGTTGAAATTATCAAAATAAAAAAATATTACAAGTTGATGAAATACTCTTGTTTTGAATTCAATTTTTGGATTATAAATCCGACAATATTTACATCTTATTTTTTTTTATTTATCTCATGTGATTGATAATTTTTTGGATGATTATTAAAGCAATGATGCATTGTGTTTGCCACTAAATCACATAAAGCTTATGAGTTATGACTCATTGAATTTTTTTAACTTTATTTTTGTTTTTTTTTATTTTTATAATATTGTTGTTTCTTCCCACACTATCTACTTTACCTAATCAAATATTATATATTATCATCATAGGGCTGCTCATTGTTAAGTGTTAAAATATTGTTTTTTCTAATAATTACGTTTTCGTTCGAGGATCGACAAATACGAAGCACCTAGCTTACGTTTAGGTGGACCATCAATGAATGGAAGGGGACTTGGAAAACTGCCACCAAATCAGGTCTAAGGATTATGCAAAGTTCGAAAAATATCAAAGAACAATAATGGAATGCTATTAGAAATCCAAAGTCTAGCATGACACAAAGAACCGTAGACATTGATTTCATGTAAGAAATACAGTGAAATTAAGTACAACCAAAATAAAATAAAAGAGTTATATAGTTTATGGTGTTGAGGGGCTTTTTGGATTGCATTAGGAATCTCCCAAGATTCTTTATGTGTGTTGTTGATGTGTTTATAAAACCCAAAGTCTCTGTATGACTGACAGAAAAGCCTATCTCTTGTTTTCTTATCCTATTTGTCACGCCGGTCCTTTGGGAGTAAATCAACTTTCCTCAATCTGAACCTGAATCTCATGCCTACATCAACAACACATAAGAAACACATCAGATTTAGGACCAATATCAGAGCATCTGATTTCGCGGTTTTTCTGTTAATTCAGAATCCTTTTTGATAATGGACTAAAGATTCATGGCCTATTTAACTTTTAGCTCATCAGGTGAAACGATGAACAGTCTTTAGAATCATTGAATCAAGCTTAGTAAAAAAATTACCAGTATTTCTAGAGAAGAACTTCAGAAGCTCATCGATGATGATAACCTGCAGTATATACAGTAAGATTTCAAATTAACTGATTATTTTCGAGGAATTTAGTTTCTTCTAAAAATGATATCTCAAATCTACAAGATCCACCTAATGTTATGCTTTTTCCTTATTAAATTTGCATCCATTTGAGAATTAAGGTGGTTTATCAGAGTTCTAGTACTATACAGAAGCTGCTGAATGTAAAGAATACTTACTGGAAACGAAAGATAAAGAATGGCGGTCCACTCGGCCCACGACAATGGTGTGACCTATAAAGCAGTGAACATGAGATTGAAAAGAAGAAAACATGAGCGTTTTCGGAAGAGAGGAAACTTACAGAAAACAAGACTGCCAGAGGAGGAACATATAATATTAGCACATGCAGAAGCATCGTCAAGATAATTGAACCAACAAGCCATAAATTACTCCTTGGAGTTATAACCCTGCAATCATATACCTTCTTTAATACAAGCTAATATAAATGATCAAGTAACAAATTCGTCAAGTTGCATGATCCAGCAATTGTTCAGGATGACACTCCACCACTCATAGTCTATACGATGGCATTATATTGTTTAAAATAGTTAAGAGTCCCAAATGCAGCAGACACTATGATGCTGTAGCGAATCATAACATAATCAAGCCGATAACAAGCGAAAAAAAGGATAAAGCTACACTTACAGAAGGGATTGATTTTCGCTTAGGTTATTTAAAGCATTAAACATCTCTACAACAACAAGTACTGTCATAGCCACAGTAGATGGATGCCGATCCTCAAATATGCTGCAGGGATAAGTCGTCTCTCTAAGGGCGCACGTTTCAAAGTTCATCTGAAATTAGAATATCCAATGTCATATAGTGAAAACATATTCCTTTAGAGTTATTAACACTGGATATGAAATGTATGATCAGAAACTTGGGCAATAAGTGTGAAATGCGGAGGATGACAAAAATAATTAATGAAATAATCTGTGTAGCTGAAGATAAAATCTAACCAGTTCACTGTAAGTAAGTTTTGGACCACCATCAGAGTAAACAAACCACCATATAAAGCCAGCAACAGTTGCCAGGCCGACATAAACTGCAAAGAAAGATAAACAAGTCAACCAGATAGGTCCCCCCCAATGGATAGACGCTTGAAGGCACAAATTTCACCTTTCACTACTTGAAAAAAAGATTCCAAAATCTTAATTTCGCATAATGAATAAGATTAAGGTACAGATCGATCATTTTTAGTTTACCTCCGATAACCAAATAGCGGAAGAATAACCACCCAGTGACCACTGCTTCACCAACCTGGAACTCAACAATAATCAGAACAATAACGAAGATAAAATGTCTGAGTAGCTTCAAAAGATATTGGTACATTTACAGACAGATAGTTGATTGAGAAGTTCTAAATCCCTTTTTTTTAGTTAATTGAAAAAGCTTACACACCCTCATCATTAAACCCCATAATGTTTGTAACCACCTAACAACACCTAATAAAAAGAAGTATAGAATTATATTTCTCTTAGTGAATTAAACTAACGCCAAATCGTAGAGCATCAATCATTTTTCATATTAATTCTCTCCATGAAATATTTCTATATAGTTACAGCTGCTACCTTTCGGGGTTTTGCCTTCATAACGTCAGAATCCTGTTTATTAAAGCCAATGGCAGTAGCAGGCAATCCATCTGTCACCAAATTGACCCATAGAAGTTGAACCTACGATTGTTTACCATAACAATAATAGATTTAGATAAGCTATATAAAAGAAAACTTTGCAGATACGACCATCACAGAATTGGTGCGATGGGACTGAAGACTTAATCAAAGAAAAGAGTTATTTTCAGGAAAAACAAACTCACAGGCGCCAAGGTATCAGGGATTCCCAGTACAGCAGCAACAAATATACAGACCACTTCGCCTATATTTGAAGAGATCATGTATCTAATGAATTGCTTTGTGTTATTATATATAGCCCTTCCTTCTGCAACAGCCTGTCCAGAAAAGAAACAGTTTAGGAGTTACATTAACAAAGATACTGCAGTGTGATTCGTAGCCTTGTTTTTTATATCAGAAATGAGAAGGATTTGCATAATTTGATAGATGTGATGTAGGAATATGCGAAGTGTATGCCAGAATCAAGCATAAAGGAAAAACTGTAATAAAAATTAAAGGAAACAAACATACCGCAACTATTGAAGCAAAATTATCATCAGCCAAAACCATATCTGAAGCACTCTGTAATTCAGAGCATTTAGAGAAAAATAGATTAGCCGCAGAAAAGCATAGAGATATAAACTTGTCAAGCTAGTTTATTGAAGGAATGAGCAGTCCAGTATTAGTAGCTTAGTCTGCTAGCTCAGAAGAAATCTGTATAGCAGTCCCATTGCATTGTATCACTACTATAGTACAAGAAATAACCAGAAACGTTTTCAATATATTCTTAATTTTCAATTGCAACGTAGGATAAAAATAACTACTGTGCAAGGACCTAATAATTGGAGGACAAGACAATCAAGTCAACTGATTACTATGTCTGGACGAGAAGAAGAGATCAAGATAAAAGTACATAGACAAGAAATAATGACCATTATTATAGATGATAGTAAGTTTTAAAGTACAAAAAAATCAGGTGACACAGGAATAGAGGATGCTAAATGAAAACAAACACTAGGTATATATACCTTTGCTACAGCTGTTCCAGAACCCATGGCAATGCCAATATCAGCTTTCTTCAATGCAGGGGCATCATTGACGCCATCACCAGTCATTGCCACCTAGGAGAGTAAGGTTCATGTGTGCAACAATTCAATGCAAGAATTTTTTTTCTCTAATAAGTAAGTATATTCTAGACTTGAAATGTTGAAAGAATGCATGTGAACTGAATTGCAGACAACAAAGAAGTGTAACAAATGACAAGTTCGTGACCAGGGAATTACCACTTCGTTTTGGTTCTGTAGGGCTTCAACAAGCATCCTTTTGTGGGAAGGTTCAACTCTATACAAAAAGAGAAACAGCAGAAAAATTGTTCTCATAAACAACTATAACTCAAAATTTGGAGAAAAGAGAAAAACGCATAATACTTAAACATTAGTTCTTTGATTCTGAGAACACAATCAATAAAAATAGGATGAACAATTACCTTGAAAAAAGTGTCATTCGTTGCAATGCTAAAGTTTGCTGCATCGCTGGAAGCTGTTCAAATTCAGAAGCTGTGTAGGACAGACCAGAAAAGTCGACCAGATTGTCGAAAGCCCCTATTTTTTTACATAGTGACTCTGCTGTGGACTGAAGTTTCATGCTAATCAGAATAAGTACAAAAATATGGAGATCAGCAACAAACCGCATGTGCTCAGTTTTCTAGTACCTTGTTATCCCCGGTTACAACTATAACACGGATTCCAGCAGTCATACATGCAAGCATAGCATCCCTCACTTCTTGTCTTGGTGGATCAAGCATTCCCACCTTCAAAGGAAGCACAAGATAAGCAAGTCTTCAGTAAGAAAAGATAGTGAATCTTCAGTAAACCCATTTGAATCCATCATATTTGAAAGAAAGGCGTACCAACCCAATAAACGTCAGGTCGTTCTCATCATCATAGGAAATAGTTTGTTGACCTTGGGGCACGGTTTTAAATGCTAGTGCTAAGCATCTCAATGTTTCATCGCCAAGACTGTTGCAGAGAGACGTGGTTAGAAATGGAACAACCACTTTGTTCAAACTTTTAGTAGGAGAATTAATATTAGAAGTGGAACTACAAGCATAAAAAGATGAGCACCATGAAATAATAAGAAAATTAATATTCATTAAACAAGTTGATGCCTAACCTCTGGAACCTAGATTCAAGCTCTGCACGGGCAGCAGCAGTTAGAGGAACAACAGAGCCATCACTGTTGCAGAGAAGTTTAGTACACCTAGCAATTATACTCTCTGGAGCACCCTTTGAAAACATTACATCCATTTGCTTATGACTACATAGGACGCTCATCATTTTACGGTCACGTGTAAACTCCAAGACATAAACCTGATTGGATTTATTACAACGATGACCATCAATTACTCATACTATATTACTATGAATTATTAGAACTGTAATGGTCGTAGGTTAATATTAACTTCTAATTAAACGTGCTCTTAAAATAGCTATCTCATGCAGATGGAAAACCATTATAAATATACTCAGGAAGTTATGAGGTTGGTCCCAAAGCTCAACATGACAAAAAAAATTGTACTGCATTGGTTACTACAAACTGACAGTCAACAGAACCAAATAGTTAAGTTTACTAGAGTCACACCTTTTTAAATTGGTTTTCCCAATAATGGTTGCAGTACGATGCACGCTCATGCTTGCTTAACATATTTAGAGAAGAAGGCATTGAATCAAAACCAGGGAGGCCAACCTGAAAAACAAGCAAAAGAAGTAACTTCAGATAGTTTAACTCAGTAAGTTCAACCACTGTGCCAGTATATAGTAAGATGACAATGAATGGATGTTCACAGCACCTAAACATCCCGATAAACAGTATGAGCCTGTAGATGGTCACTCAAGTCAATAGAAAAACCATCTGTTGTGTTCAAAGATTTTTCTTGTTGTGGAACCAAAAGCTACTAAAGTAAGATGTCAAGGGAACACAAACCTTTTCTGCAAGAACTCGAAGAGCAACTTCAGTTGACTCTCCAATTTTTTCATAGGAATCCTTGTCTGGATTGTATTGCAAGATGGAGTCATTGCAGAGTGATGAACACATCGCTAAATGATGAAGGCAAGGTGACTGAGCCGGCATGTCAATCTGCAAAACAAGAGAATATAGTTTTAAGAATGTTGTGTTTTGTTACAAGACATGTGCCTAGTTTGAAGCTTGCTATTGAGTTTTTGGTCTGTAGCCTTCACAATAAAAATCACTGAGATTTGCTAGAAAATGATTAATATGATATGTAATGAAAGAAACTCTGTGAATCTAAGAAATACAAGAAATATGAGGAATGTATAAAACAAGAAAATGTATAAAACAAAAGAAGAGGAACCATTCTTGTAGACTGTCAATTTTCAGATTATACTGTCATCAAGTATGTATATCACTTTATCAACCAATCCTGAGATGAAACTTTCAGTTCAAGCTGTTGTTGTGTAGTTGTGGTAACAGTTTGTAAGAACGTAGGTAAACAACTATCAGTCACCCTCACAAATGTCGTTGTGTGAAATAATTGCTTACTTACAAAGTCCAGAGGAGAAGTAATAATTACCTGCAGCCCATTGCTGTCAAAGACAGTACCTTCTGGTGCATAAGTTGTCCCACTAACACTGAATTCATTAATCATAGGACCATGGTCCGTAGAGTGAACTACACATATCTGACATACAAACAGAAGAGAAAGACTATTTAAATATTTCTTTTGAGACAGCACTGTGAGAAACTTTATATGCAATCATGTATTCAGTTGCAGGTGTTATTCACAAAATCATAAGATCCACAAGCAAAATTGTTAATCCTTCCTAATTAGACCTGAAACCTCTATTTGACTACTTCCCAGACGTGGAAAAATTGCAAATATATATGGGCATGTGTGTATAAACACATGAACTACATTGCCAAGATTTGATCACCCAAGATTATTCCTAGAAACAATAAAAATAGAAAACTGCAAGTGGTAGATGCAAATTATAAGAGTTAACTGTCCCGAGCACTGATGGTTAAATTGCTAACCTTAGACACCGACATCATATTGGTTGTCAATGTCCCAGTCTTGTCGCTACAAATTACAGTAGTGCATCCAAGCGTCTCAACAGATGGCAATGACCGTACAATGGCATTCAAACGAGCCATTTTCTTTGTTCCAAGAGCTAAACACCTAGATACAAAAAGTATCATAAACTATTAAATAGAATAACCAGGAGTAGCCTCCTAATGCGAAATATGACTTTTTCAAAGCATTTTCGACTAAAACAACAATAAACCGAACTGAACTTGAAACAAGATTGTCATTTGATGATCGAAAGAACCACCTAATTTGGGAGAAACTCCTTTGTTTCCAGGATATCACTAATGTTGCGCAGAATCATTTTAAGTTTAAACTACCATACCCTTTCTAATAATATTGCTATTTGCTAACAGTGAAATTACAGAACACTTACGTAGTAACAACAGCAGGAAGTCCTTCAGGTATAGCTGCCACAGCAAGAGCAACTGCAATCTGTGAAAATAGAAGCAAATCAACATTCATCAATCCAGTCACCATAAATACATTATATGGCATATTTTAAGTTGGCAAGGCTTTATATCACAATGATGGGGTGATACATGGACCAGAACTTCAATATGTCATAAATATGTTACTGAATGAAGATGAGAAAAGCAACCATAATTTGTGACTCAGCCTTTTAACTTATTATTCCAATAATGTTTAATATAAAAATACATCCATATTCAGATATGTCAAATAAACAAGGATAATATCCACCCATTGCAAAACGAATATTTATTGTTTTGTGACTTTCATTACTTAGATGTTGAAAGCCAATTCAATGGATTGATAATTCTCTGGTTATTTCTTTGAAACAGCATGCATTCACTTCTAGGGATGTCAGCAAAAGAAGGGAGAAAGCAACATGTATCCTTTGATATCACAGCAAGGGTGAAAACTAATAATGTACTCCTATCAAATTTCCTTACCTTAAAATAGTGAATTGCGCCTTTAAAAAATCCTCCATGAGAAGGGTCACTGAAGTGACCAATATTGACAACCCACACAAGTACACAAATTCCCGCAATAACCTATACAAACAGAAAAGAATAATACAATGGGAGAACTGTAAGTTATATTGAGTACATATATAATATATCGATGAAATTAACTATAATCTATACAAGAGATTTTAGTCATGCCTGTCATTTGATAAAACTTATTTTTAAAAATGCTGACAACTGATACGACTGAAATATTGACATATATGTAAAAAAATTTAAAACTTCAAAAAGTAAAAAGTGTCACCTTAGCTAGAAAGCTGCCAAACTCGTCCAGCTTCTTTTTCAATGGAGTTGCCTCCTGTGACAATAGCATTTGCAAGTCATAAGTAAAACCTCAGTAGTTATAACACACTTCAAAACAAATTGAAAAGAACCTCCACATAGATTTTTGAAACTAAATTATACAGCAGGAAACTAGTCAACCGTGCCAGAAGTGAAAAGTGACAGAAAACTGATTGGATGAAATTTGAGTCAATCAAAGGTACAATATACATTTTTATATGAGTTCGGACCAGCAAGAAAGCATAATAAAAGTGAAAATGGTGGATTTCCAAATAAAAAAAAAAAGAATATTGATAGCTTACATCATCCGTGTGCAACATAGAATCATGTATGCTACCCATCGCGGTGTTTGAACCAACTCCAGTGACAACAGCCCTCCCTCTACCAGCAACCACATCAGTTCCCTGGCAATCATATTATATCTACCAAATTAAACACACAAAAAAAAAAAAAGATAAACATATAAGGAGAAACTGGAAAATGAAATATGTGATTTTATAAAATAAGAACATGAAATATGCGACTACAGCAAGTTGTAGAGCCTAAACTCTAATAGCGAGAGAAAAGTATGAGTATTAAAGCTAGTTAAGGAGTAAAGGATGAAATATCATTAGATATCGAGATAAATTAAATGAAATGGAAATAGTATACATCCCTAAGGACAAGAAAACCATTATACACAAATTTGGACCTAGCTAATGCAGCTATGAGTTATAACTTATAACTCCTACCGAAAATAATAGATTTTTCTTGTCTTGGTACACAGCATTTGTTGTTAAAGTACAGTCAACATCTTTCTCCACAGAACAGCTTTCACCTGAAATTTCGGGGGAAAAAAATGGTAGTGAGAGTATGAAATTAGTCCACCATAAATGGTTACTTCTCAATTTAATTTACATGAAAAATATTCACTATTGCAGTTGAAGATATAATATAGCAAGAAAATGCATGTTCATTCCAGAGAATAATGTTAGATGAAAGGGACATGAAGTTGTACTACTCACCAACTGGCATATGTAGTTCTTGTGGCTAAGCAAAAAAAAAGTTATGAGTAGCACGGATGACATACCAGTTAGAATTGCTTGATCAACTCGAAACTCATTGCTAGACATCTCAATCATCCTCAGGTCAGCTGGAATCTTACATCCCACTGTTTAGCATGCATGCATCAAGAAAATAACACTTTAGAACTGAGCAAAAGTCAAGCCATTGTGAAATAGAAGAAATATACCAGCAACTTCAACAATGTCGCCTGGCACTAGCTCTGTTGCTGGTAGGATAGAGAAGCACCCTGCCATTATGTACATGTTAACATGGAATTGACTTCAAACTACACATAACTTGCAGATATCGTACAACACAGAGAGTTGTGAGTATAATACAATACGATACTGGCTTGGCAGAATAAGAATTTGCTATACAAAATAAAAAATGTCTATAGAGGAGCTATCAACAGCATATCAATTCGGGATAATAAGCAGTTTAAATTATAGTTTTTTGTAAGAATCACTGAAATGACAAAATTTTAGATTAATTTTTGCAGTAATACTAAACTCGACAGATTATATGAGTACCATTTCGCAATACTGTGGCTATATTTGCTTGGTAGGCGCGTAGTTCCTACAACAAGAAAAAGGGAGAACATACAAGATTGATAAGCAATGCAAACTTACTAACAAAATAGATATAATCTTGGCATAATCTTTAGCAAATTAGTGTCTTTTGTACCCCTGATCACAGTACCTAGTGGAAAGAGAGAACAACCTAATTTTGTACGGCCCAGTATATATAAAAGTAACTGCTTTAATGGATATCAGATATATATAACTGCAATGTCAAAGCTAAAACCCTAGCATAAAAACTACCTCAAGAGCCTTCTCAGCATTTGTTTCCGTGATAACACCCACTGCTGCATTTGCAGCCAATATCAGCAAAATTACCTGTGATGGAGTAGTATATTCAAACAAGAGTTGTGATACCAAAAAGAAACTCCACACACGAAAGCTAGTTTATGGAAATCTTGGTCAAGGAGCATCATATAATTAACTAGTGGAATCATATAACAGCCTAAATCCTATAAATACTGAAATTCCTCAGCCAGTGAAGATTTTTTGTCTGTTTTATTTTATATTTAGACCTTCACAAATAACTAGTCGGGTTAAAAAGAGAAACATAAATAATTGAATTCACAAAGACCAGAAAAAAAAAGAAATACAACAAGTTTTCAACTTTAAACTTCAGCACGAAGAATCACTAGCCAATTCAGATGACCAATGAAAGCTTTCAACTATCAAGTGAAAAGATGTATGCAAGTGTGAGTAGTAAAAAAGATGTTATGACTTACAAAAGGCTCCAGAAATGCTGTTAAACCAGTCTCTCCATTGGCCAAAGCCAATAAGAAAGAAACAATTGCCGCCACAATCAATATCTTAACAAGTAAGTCATCAAATTGTTTCAGAACCAGTTTCCAGAATGGACTTCCTGCGTTTAATTAAGAAGAGAAGAAATAATTGGCACATGTCAGAGGAAACCTCAAACTACTCCTACATAACAACATTAAAAATGGCTATGTTCATGTGTTAAGAAGAACCATAAGAAATTTCTAACACAATAAGCTAAGACAGTCTAAAAAGAAACGAAATCCAGTGCAAATATTACAAATCATCACAACTCTAATAAATTTAGGTGCTCTCAAACCATGATGGTCATCTCGAAATAATTATTGAAGGATCCATTATCAAATGCGGTTATTGACACTTACTTTTTTCTTCGGGCAGTACTGCTCATGCGAAAAACATGCAAAAACATTAAAACAAGATCAGATGATTCAGAACTAAACAAGATAAAACAAATTAAAATAACAATGTGTTGATTTGCAGACACGAATTTCATAAAGTTCAAAATTTTTAAGCACATAGACAAATCTTAAGTATTTTTGACTGAAGAACACTCAGACAGTGCAACAATATTGGAAATCTCACGGACTGCAGAAGTAAAGGTTACAGAAAATTTGTTGCCTGTGTACTTTACAAGTAATTTACAATACTAGAACTTTAAATTACATTCCGAAACTATAAATTCCATATCCTTAACTGAAAAGAACAATCAAAACCAAGACACCCTATCATCAACATCTACATGGAACCTCCCTGCGTCCTTGAGTGATCCTATATAATGATCACCAAATCTAAAAGTGCTAGTGAAGTGGAAGTAATACATACCATTCCTGCCAAAAAGCCTAGAATGATGAACAACCTACATATATTGAAACCATGGATTAATTTAAAAATTCTCAGTTTCTCCAACAATAATGATCTCAGTTCTATTCGGAAAAGCTACAAATCATACCTGAGAATCAGAAAGACCCTTTGTTGGATCAACCCCAAAGAAATCAAGAACCTGCACAAACAACAGAATACATTCAACACCTAACAGAGGCCTAAAATCACTTCAATCAGAGTGAAACAGTTCCAATGAACAACATCACGGGTTTGTTATCAATATATGCGATCGCAATCAAATCAGTCAAATCTGAAACATTTCAAATCCGACAACAACTGAAAAAAAAAAGACTGAGAAGTGAAATGCAAAACACCTCTGTGACAGATCTGGCGTAGGCGTCTTCCATATTGGAAAAAAACTAAGATTTCTTATCTCTCTTTAGGGATAGAAATTCCCAAAAACGTTGATGGGTCGGCGACGGAAGTGAGCAGAAATGTAAAGGACTATAGAAGATGAGAACTTGTGACACCAGCTTCCATGAGCTTCTCCGTCCGATCGCCGAGAGTGAAAAGTCAAAGTGCTATGAGACACTTTAGATGAATTAGCGGGTTGGGTTGGCTTCCTCACGTGAGGCCCATTTAGGTTGATTTAAATTTAATAAAATTTAAAATGGTTTGGATGAATTTTAGTGAATTTAATTTTTTTTATTAAATTTTAAAAATCTCAGCTAGAATTGAGAAATTTCTATTATATTTTTAACTGAAATATTTATAGTTAAAAATATTTTGAAATCAAATATAAAGTTATAAAAACAAATTTTTACAATGTTTTTAATAACAATATATTTAATTACAATTTAAAAATTCATGTTTGGATACCACATTATTTAACTATAGTTAATGATTTGGGATGATACTAATAAAGATACTAAGAATCTTGAGCATCATTGCAAATAAAAAAGAGTGTGGACCAGTTCAGTGTAGTCCGCGCGCATGGTCGCAGGATCTCCTCGCTTTAGTTGGTTTCACTCTAATCAAAGTTGTCATTCTTTAAGTTAAAAATAGAGTTTAATAAGGAAAGTAAAGGTCTTTAATATAACCTACTCCATTAAGGTTTCCTTAATCATTCCTTTTACTCGCTTTCTTCTTTTACAGCCACATGAAACAGATATTACAGGATATTACATTTATACATTAGTTAACTTATAATAATACTACATATCTAAGATGCCATGTTTGTAACCTGTAAGATCCATCGATAAAACTTGATGTGATGATACTTATTTACATGATTAATTATGGCCTTGGTTTTACAAATTTTGTTTTGGTTGGCCGATGCCAAATAATGATTTAAATTATGATTTATAATTAAAAATTTTAATATTGGTTTTTTCAATTACAACATTATTTTTTTACTTTCATGTTTGTGTCTCTAATGAAAATGTGTATATATGCCATTTGTGAAACAGTAATATAGTTTGGTCCCATGTAATAATTATAGAAATGTAGAAAGAGTTGTGTGCAAGTTTCACTTATCATAATTTGGTTGGATCTTAAATCTTATACTTGTTTGCAATGATGAGAGGCATTTCTAATTGGATAAGGAAAAATTATATTTTCCTATATAATTTTGTTTTATTAATATTGAAACCATATATTTGCATTTATTTTTTTAACAAATATTATTTTATTAGTCCAACTTTATAATCTTTTAGCTGATTTATTTTTAAATCAGAAAAAAACTATAATGAGTTACAGCTAATTAACAACGAAGATTGTGGATTTGACCGAATAATTAAAGGTTTGAGTTTGACCATATGAGACCAAACACTTGTATGTGCATTGTGCAACTCTTTTTAACAGCTGTAGGAGTTATATATACTTATGCATATTTTATTTTATTACATTTTGAGTGAATAAGATTAGATTCCCTTTTATTCCTTATGTTTCCTCCAATGACAATGATATATAATATATATATATATATACATATTTTTGCTACTAATCTAATCTAGGATTATTTTTTCAGATAATAATAAAATAAAGAGTTATTATTTAGTTTGCTTTCAAAACATTAGTTATCATTCAGTCACTAAATGTTATTGTTTGTTTATCCATTCACAGTCACACTTTTGTCTGATCTCAAAAATATTTTTTTTTGTTAAAGTTTTTTTTTTAAAGTTAAATATCACTAGTAAAAAGAATTCAAATAGCCATTAATTAGTCACGAACCGTTTTCCAATTTCATAGTTTTTTACAAAAAATGTCACTGATTAAAAATTTAGTCACGGAAAAGGCACGAATTTAAGTTCGTGGCTAATTTAAACCACATATCTAAGTTCGTGGTTAAAATTAGTCACGAAAAAACCACGGAAAAACCACGAAANCATGGAAAAACCACGAAATTTTCCGTGGCTAACTCAAAATAAATTAAGCTAATATCTTGTGATCGCAGTCAATATTAATATGAGTTTTAGCTAACAGGAAATATCATTATAATGACATTTTACACTTAACTATATATGTTCATTGTATATAAAGGAAAAAAAAAATGTTGATTAGATCGAACGGTGTAGAGATGAGATCTAAACGTAATCGTTTTAATCACACGATTGTTTCAAAAGCTGAGAGGCAAAATTATTCCAAAAGAGAGTTAGTTGGCAATCAGAACAAAAATATGAGTGTGTCACAGCAAAGGCCAAAGAGTTCTTCTGTTTTAGAATATTTAGTTGGCAAATTTTGTCAGTCTAAATAATATTATTTACATATATACAATTATACAATTGTTGTATATATACATGCATGTATCATGTATATGTACTTGTATATTATAATATTCTAAAGCATATGTCAGAGTAGAAGCTAGAAAGCAAAGCTTGAGGCTTGAGCATGAAGAGAAGAACCTTTTGCTTGTACAATGAGACTTTAAGATAATAATAATAAGAATAAATAATTACACATTATAATTTTTTTATAAGTTGATTGAAAACATGGTAAATTAACATTTTTATCATTTTGAAGTGGTCAAATCAATAATTATTTAGAGAAATTTCCCCTAACACCATCAAATGTTGTTTTCTGGACAAAATTACATTAATTTTTTTATTTAGACATAAATAACATTTTTTATTAAAAATATATTTTATTATAAATTA
>KE157053.1:21668-32127 GCA_000411055.1 Leavenworthia alabamica
ACAGAGCACTTTAACGGCATCATAAATCATAGTTAGTTGAGTTAACGACAGGTATAATTTGGCTAGTCAACATAAACTCGATGATTTTAAAAGAAATCAACAAAAAAGATTAGCATTTAAATCGGAACCGAAAAGTACAACATTTAAAATTGTAAAATTTGAAAGTACGGGATTATTTTAACCGTTTTCCCGTTTTATTACCCATTAAACACAATTATTATTATTACTGTTCCTTTGATTCTATAAAGGTCTAAACTTGATGCTTGCTTTGTTGTTTGTTCAAGTACCCAACTTGTGAATCTCTCATTTTTGTTCTTCTTTACCTTTAAATTATACATTCCACTAATTCAAGCAAAAACAGCATTTGATACCCTTTCAATAGAATTTGATTCTTCAACTCAATCCTCTGATCTTACAGACTTGATACTTGGTTCTCTGATCTCACAAGCTTACTACATTCATCTGGGTTTTTTATAAGTATGTGAAAGGCTAAATCTTTTATTGTTATCTCTCCCTCTTGAAGCTGGTTTATGAGACAGTGACTTTGCTCTCTCACACTCTTAAAAGCGAATCTACTTTTTTTTTTTTCCTTTTTTTTTGGTTAAGTTGTTGTGAGCTGTAACTTAAGCTAAAGGTCTCAGCTTTCTTTGTCTATGATAAGTCTCTATTGTTCTCTTTAGTTATTTTCTTTGCTTGACTTTTGAGTACGAATAAGCATTTATCATAGGGTTCTCTTTTCCTAAAAGAACCTGTGACTTGCTTCTGCTACATTTAGATTTGATTCTCTGTTTATTTGTTTTTATTATCTTTTTTCTCATTTCTTCCTCTTTCCCACTTTATAAAATCTGCAAACTAGTTTTTACTTCAGTTGTTTCTTATCAAGTCTTGTAAAGTAGCAGAGGAATGGGTGGTGAAAGTAATGAAGGAGAGATGGGGTTTAAGCATGGAGATGATCAGAGTGTGATCTCAAGAGGTGGAAGTACATCAATGCCCTTGTATACAAAGACAGATCCTTTCTTCTCTTCTACAGATTGGGATCCAGTTGTCAATGGTAGTAGCTTCTCAAGCTCTCATTACCCTTCAATGGTGATGAATCATACAGGGATGAGTTGTTTCCCTCATTACCAACCCGGTTCTGGTTCAGGTTATGTAGCAGACATGTCTACTAATCTTCCGTTTGGTGATTGTGGAGGTGGTCATTATCTTGGTTCAGACAAGAAAGGAGAAAGTGTTGGAAGATTGGTCAGAGTTGAAGAGTCTCATGAAGATCATAATCATCATCATCAGGTTTCAGATGATGGTGTTCTTGGTGCTTCTCCAACTGGAAAAAGAAGGCAACTTGAAGCTGAATCACAATGGAACAAGGTAAACTTGGTTTGGTAGCATTTAGGTGTCAAGATTTGAATTCTCATCAGATAAGATTGTGTTGAAACAAGTGGAGTGTTGTAATCTTGGTAGAAAGCTGTGGATGAATATCAAGAAGACCCTCAAAGAGGAAGTGATCAGATTCAAAAGAAACATAAAACGGATCAGAGTAAAGAAACAATGAACAAAGAGAGCTCACAGAGCCAAGAAGCACCCAAAGAAAACTACATTCATATGAGGGCAAGAAGAGGTCAAGCCACTAATAGTCATAGTCTTGCTGAAAGGGTAAGAACTCTTTTAACTTATATATCGATTATGAAGAATCCACTCTTTGTTTTCTGCTGGTTCTGAGAAGTTTGCTGTTTCGTTTTTGTTTGAAGGTTAGAAGAGAAAAGATCAGTGAAAGGATGAGACTACTTCAAGAACTTGTTCCCGGATGCAACAAGGTGAGATTACTTTTAGCTATTAAACTTACTCTGATTTCTGAGAAAGTTTTTCTCATTGCTGATCATTCTTCAACTAGATCACTGGGAAAGCTGTTATGCTCGATGAAATAATCAACTATGTTCAGTCATTGCAACAACAAGTTGAGGTAAGAGTATCCCAATCATGCATCCAAATATTCTTGAAACAGTCAAGTTAGTTGAACTTGAAACTGTGTTTTGTTTTCTTCAGTTTTTGTCTATGAAACTCGCAACGGTGAATCCAGAAATCAACATTGATATAGACAGGCTTCTTGCCAAAGATGTAAGACCTTATTAATAGTCTTCAAGTTAGGGATGCGTAAGTACTAAACAAGCCATTTTCTAAGTGCAGCTTCTGCAATCAAGAGACAGACACACTCCTACGCTCGGTCTGAATCCTTTTACCAGTTTTCAAAGGACCATACCGAACCTTTCTACGACCACAAATCCACAATACAACCCATTACCTCAGGTAAGCAAAGCAACATATCATGTTCAATGGTTTATAAGTTAACTGATACATGTCTAACCTTACAGACAACACTAGAGAGTGAACTACAAAACCTTTACCAAATGGGTTTCTCAAATCAATCGACTATGTCCAGTTTCTCACCTAATGGTAACCAAAGCTACACAAACTTTACTTATTTCATCTCTCTGTCGTTTCCTCTTTGTTTTTTGGTCAGTAAAATATCTTCTTTATATCTTCCTAGATCGATTGAAGCCAGAGCTCTAGTACTTCAAGGACGAGTTAACGTAAAAAAGCTTGCAGAGAGTTTGTATAGAAGATGGCTTTGGTTAATTCTAAGTAATCATATATGTGTTGTTTCATATTATTTTTTCTAAAGCAGAAAGATTTGGATTCTCAGTTATTGTTTTTATTAAAGAAGAATGCATTTATTAAAAATTGAAATCATAAAATATTTTTTGGTTTTACACAATCAGGCCTTAGACATTTGTGGATTCCATACGTGGATTCCATATGCTTACCTGTTTCTACTTTTCCCGGGCAAAACAGTTTGTAACTGTCGATTTAATACCACGTGTCATGATCGCATCGATCAATTAAGATCAGACGGTCATCATTTCTCCGATATGGTAGTCATGATCATAGGCAAGCAAGATCTCTTAACCGACACTAAATTGGGCCATTCTCATCATGCCACGTCACATCATCTGTCGATTTCCACATTTACAATACAGCGTGGAATTGATTTTTTTTCAGTTATATTTCCATAAAAGTAATTATTTTCATCAACTTGATAAATAACTTCACCTAATCATCGATTTTTTTTGGCAAAGTTTTAGAGTTTGAAACGCGAACTCTACGCGAACTATAGGAAATCATCATTATCAACGAGCGAATACTTAGGAAGGTTTCTGATTCTTAGGAATTTTTTTTCGTTGCGTAGTGGATTCGTTTCAAGTCAAAACAAAGTATTACCTTTCGTCCTTTGTAAGTCACAATTCTCGAAATTTTCGTTTTTTTCCTTTTGTACTGTAAAATCTGTTCGAATCATCTACGATTTCGTTGTTTGTTAATTCACTTTCAAATTTTTTTGATCAAATCTCATAATTTTGATTGTTCTATTGAGTCCCGTGTTTGAATTCCCCTGTTCGTGGTGTGTTCTGGGCTCGATAGTTCATCATAGAGAACGATGGAATTAAATCGTGTTTCTATATCTCTTGTTACGTAATTTTAGGTGTTAAAGTTCTTTACTTTTATCTTTATCAACAACAAAAGGTTATTTACTTTTCAGCGTTTGAGATTTTTTTTTTGTTCGTTACAGATCTTTTGACGACCTAAGTTCTTGCTGTGTTGTAATCAGCCATCTGATCTGCATGTGCCTTTGGACTTTGAATACCTATTATGTTCTTCTCTGTCTTCGTTAGTTACTAAGACAGTGTTTGAACTTAAAAGTTAGATGGATATCTCAGCACTTCTTACGTCTGCTGGGATTAATATAGCTATATGCATAGTGCTTGTTTCGCTCTATTCCATATTGAGAAAACAGCCATCCAATTATTGTGTTTACTTTGGCCGATTGCTTTCTTGTGGAAGAGTTAAACGTCATGATCCTCTTTGGTATGAGAGGTTTGCTCCTTCTCCAAGTTGGATCCTGAAAGCTTGGGAAACTACTGAGGACGACATGTTGGCTACTGCTGGTCTTGATGCTGTGGTTTTCATCAGGATGGTCATTTTCAGGTTTAATGTTACTTAGGCTAAAAAACATGCTTTTTGATTTACTCTAATGGAATAAACAAGCACTTACAGTTGGTTTACCTTTTTTTGTTAACTCTGCAGCATTCGTATTTTCTCAATCGTTGCAGTCGTTTGCCTTGCTTTTGTGCTGCCTGTTAACTATTATGGACAAAGGATGGAGCACAAGGAAGTTCATTTGGAGTCATTGGGAGTATTTACAATTGAGAACCTTAATCAACGCTCACGATGGTAAAGTGATTGCAGATATCTCTGTGCAGGAGATAGATTGTGCTGATTCTAGTTCTACTCTTTTTATTTTCAGGTTGTGGGTTCATTGTCTCTCATTGTACATCATATCTTCTGCCGCATGTGCTCTTCTTTACTTTGTGAGGATCTCATACCTTGGCTCATGTCACTTGTACCGTCTCTCTTTGTTTTATCATTTCTTCATAGTTTTGGTCTCGCTCTTACACATCGTTTATATGTGTTTCACCTCTGTAGGAGTATAAGAACATAGCCCAAAAGAGGCTTGCATATATCAGTGAATCTGCCTCAAAGCCAAGTCATTTTACCATTCTGATTCGAGCTATTCCTCAGTCTCCGGAGCAGTCCTACAGCGATACAGTAAGCAAATACTTTACGAATTACTATGCAGCAAGCTATGTATCCCACCTAATGGTCTACCGTGATAGCTTCATTCAAAGAATGCTGGTATGTATGATTACATATTGTTGAAGTGCAGTGGTCTATTTTGGAGGATGATTGAGTTTATTAGATTCTAATATTAATTGTGTCAATTCTCTATCTCAGCAAGAGACGGAGAGGATGTATCAGGCTATAAAATATGTTTCTCCTGAGTTAAGTTGTAATCCGAGCTTGAAGTCATGCAACTTTTGTGTAGGACCTGCGGCCACAAATTCTTTTAACATCCTAGCTAACGAGGGAGACAGTATCAAAAGACAGGAGCTTGGTGAGTTGACTTTGACTACGACTGAGGAAGTAAGGAATTTTTTTTACTTTGATAGGTGAACTTTTTACTTTACATGATATAGGCATAGTGTGTAGTTTTCTACTTGTTGCATATTATATGTTAGGCTTACACTTTTCTGCTCATTTGCAGGAACGTCCTGTTGCTTTTGTGTTTTTCAAGACTCGTTATGATGCACTTGTTGTTTCAGAGGTTCTTCAAACACCAAATCCTATGTTATGGGTTGCAGACTTAGCTCCAGAGCCTCATGATGTTCACTGGAGGAATCTCAGAATACCTTATCGACAACTTTGGATGCGTAAAATAGTAACCCTTGTTGGTGCTGTTGCCTTCATGTTTGTGTTTCTTATTCCTGTTACCTTTATTCAAGGGATGACACAACTACAAAAGCTATCTCAGAATTTTCCTTTTCTAAGAGGCGTCCTGAAAGAGTGAGTATCCATCAGTTACTTCACTCTTGTGCTCAGTAATAGAAGGTTCTTGTTCGTATTCTTCTAAACATGACATTGAGTTGGCACCAAATAGTAGATGTAGTTTGCAATCCAATTCTATGTAATTTGGTTTGTTTTTATGTTCTTTAAGTTTAATTATCCCTTTTGAAAATTTTTGCAGCAAGTTTATGAACCGGGTCATCACAGGGTACTTACCAAGTGTGATATTGGTTCTATTCTTTTACACTGTTCCACCACTGATGATGTACTTTTCAACCTTGGAGGGATGCATTTCTCGGAGTCTAAGAAAGAAAAGTGCATGTATCAAAATCTTATACTTCACCATCTGGAATGTGTTCTTCATCAATATTTTATCAGGCTCTGTTATCTTGAGTGTCTTGTCTAGTGTGAGGGACATACCTGCACAACTTGCAAAAGCAGTTCCAACACAGGTAGTTTTCATAGTTTTCCTTGTACATTTCTGTGTGTATTCATTTTTGTTATTTTCTGAATATAGTTATAATCAATTGACTATATGCAGGCTGGTTTCTTCATGACCTATTGTTTTACTTCTGGTTGGGCTGGTTTAGCATGTGAAATCATACAACCTGTAGGACTTATCTGGAATCTGGTAGCTAAAGTTATAGCCAAAAACAAGGATAACTCATTTGCAACACTTAGGTTTCCATTCCATACAGAAATTCCAAGACTACTTTTGTTCGGTCTCCTTGGTTTCACTAATGCAGTCATAGCACCTCTAATACTGCCGTTTCTGCTCATCTACTTTTTTCTTGCATATCTTATATACAAAAATCAGGTATGTATCTGCTCTGTTCTCTTTTATACAGACCTCATTTTGTACCTGTTCTGACATAGACACCTGCCTATGTATTTATGATATTGGCAGCAGTGCCTGGCTCTTAGCACTAGGTAGACAAGTCTATGGGGTTTAACTACAATGAAGTTTTTTTTTTTGGTTGCAGATAATCAATGTGTACATTACGAAATATGAAAGTGGTGGACAATATTGGCCTGTTTTTCACAACACAACAATCTTTTCACTGATCTTGTCGCAAATTATAGCTCTCGGATTTTTCGGGCTAAAGCTATCAACAGTTGCTTCAGGATTCACCATTCCTTTAATATTTTTCACTCTTCTGTTTAGTGAGTATTGTCGACAGAGGTTTGCACCCATATTCCAGAAATATCCAGCTGAGGTTTATATATTTCCCCATTTTTTACATAACCTCCATATGCATATACTGGGAGATCTTGACGTATGAGTTTCTTTCAGGTCCTTATAGCTATGGACAGAGCAGATGAGATGACAGGAAAGATGGAAGAGATACATAACAACTTAAAAGCTGCATACTCTCAGATACAATCGTGTTCTCAGGAATCTAGCAAAGCTGGATTCACTTCCCCTTGCTCAGACAAGGTTTCTGAACAATTGAAGCCTGAGAAAGAGAATCTTAAAGATGAAGAAGACATGTGGGCGTTTCGACCAAGTAAATCTGCTCAACAAGATCTTGAGGTGAAGTCCTGTCCTAGTGCTTCACCACATCGATATTCCCCAGGATTTGCAGAGATCTACAAACGAACATAGATACTTTGAGTTACAATGTATACTTTGATAACACACAAGAAAAAAAGTGTTACCAATTGAGTTATAAACTAGTTGAAACCCTTATGGGTGATGAAAGTAAGAAGTGGGGAAGCCTTGGAAACATATACAGTTTTGCTTGCTAAAACAAAAATGTGAATTGAATCTTATAGCTTACTGCAGGAGGACAATGATTATTACAAAATGCAAAAGATCTTTCTGTTTTTGTTACATATACAAATTTACATACAAATGTATACTTCATTTTTTGTGTATACACATCTTAAAATGCAGAGTAATCTCCTTGTTGCAAAAGGTTGAAGATTGGTTTCTTTTAGTTGATATGTGTGACCCATCCCTTTTTATCTTCAATCAATCCTGTCTGGATACCGACAAGGACAGAACGCAGTTTCTGGCAGGCAGATTCATCCCCTGTTTTGTATTCTACTCTGAATGTTTCAGAAGGATTATTACATCAGACCAAATCGTTGGTTAAGTAAAACTTGTTCTGTGCCATGTGAGTTTTTTTTATACCTTTTGTCCTGATATGTTATAGTGCCTACAGGAGCAACTACTACAGCAGTTCCAGTGCAGAAAACTTCATCTGCATCCATTAGTTCATCTACAGAAACTGCCTTCTCTACTACCTGATCACATCTGAGGTTATTATTATACTTGAGTTATTTTGTGTGTGTGAAACTGTTTGATTTGTGTTACCTGATAACCTTGATCACTTGCGATCTCCATCACACTTTTCCGCGTAATCCCCTCAAGAATTGTTCCATTAGTAGCAGGAGTTGAGATTTTCCTACCCTGAATCAATGTCAATGATATATATAATTAAGATGAAACAAAGATATTTTACTTGAAACACTACAGTATTATATCTACCTTTACAACAAAGACGTTGCAAGAAGAAGCCTCTTCGAGATACTTCTTCTTGACAGAGTCAAGATAAAGAACGTCTGAAAACCCAAGACTCTTGGCCCTGCTCAGTGCTTTCAAAACCTACACACATGTATCATGTATCAAAACTCTTTCGTCTCTGGTCTTTGAAACTAAGTTGGTTTCAATTTCAACACTTACTGGGGCATAGTTTGTAATGCTCTTGACGCCTCCAGNCCTTCCTACAAACAAAAACGTTCCATTGCTTCTGAGAAAGAAAAAAACTCAAACAGGAAGAGAAAGAGAAGATATATAACCTTGAAGTAGTTACCAACTGGAGATGCATAGATAATGAATGTATATTCAGGTGCAGGACCTAAACCAAGGATTGGACCACTTCCCATCAACAGAGGCCTAATGTATAAAGACCCTTTCCCTGAAGGAGGAACCTGACCAAACACACTAGTCACATCCCAAAAGAAACAACTTCATATGTTACAAGAAAGCTTTTTACTTACCCAACGCTTGTTTGCAAGAGCTGTTTGTTTAACTGCATCTACAAACTGATCAACAGAAGGACAAGGCATGAGCATCCGTTCAGCACCAAGCTTCATTCGGATAGCGTTATGATCAGGACGAAATAGAAGAAGCTTCCCGTTATATTTTCTGTATGCTTTAGTACCTTCATATATTGCCTGCAATAGTGTCTCAAAACATCCATTGATCATACAAAGTTCAGAGGCAAATAAAGAGACATATGGGATTACAAGAAGCTTGCCTGTCCATAGTTTAAGACTCCAGCAGAAGGACTAAGCTGAATATTCCCATAGGGACTAAGTTCTCCTTGAGTGAATTCTCCGTCTTTAGAGCATTTCATAACATACATGTAATCAGCTGGAGTTAAACCAAACCCAAGATTATCCCAATCCAAATCCACATACTCATCGTTTCTATATGATAAACAACAACAGTTTTGAAACAGAGCATTTTAATGATAATATAAACTATTTATGAGTTGGATCAGGAAAAAAACTTACTGATAAATAGGTTTCCTATGCTCTTCTCGCAAGGCTGAGGCAGCTTGTGCGTTGTATTTAGCAAAACTTTGTAGCTGTTGATCAGAAATTAAAACATATTTTGCATATCTGAGATTTGAGTTTTGTCTAAGTAATAAGAGGTCATTAGATTGTATGAAACAAGAAAACATTTGAACAGTTTATACCGTACGAATATGTATATGAAGAGGTAGAACCAGACTTTTACGTAGAGATGAGATTGCTTTGATCATCTTCACCATTCTGTTTTGGTTCTAAAAGAAGATTCTATTGATATAATTAAACAACACAATAAAAAAGATAGAAATTTTCTTGAATAATAATAAGAAAAGAAGAAGAAGGTGATGGAAACAAACACCAAGCACAGTGTCAAATTAAGTATTCAACACGTAAGTGATTGCCAAGCTTATGTGAAGTAGTGTCTGCTTTTATCTTGTCAAATCATTTTTTTTTTTCCTTCTTGTTTGATAAGATTTGTTATCTTGTTTTGTGTTATTATTCAATTATTTTGCTTCGTCACTTGTGTCTATCTGATCAGATCCAGACGTGTCTCTCTGGAACAAGAACTTAACGAAATAAACGGACTCTTGTTCTTGTTTAATTTTAACTAATGTAAATAAATGAAAAAAGAATTTGTGATGTATCTTCTTCGTCACATGTAAAATCCTATTTACCAATCTTATGGCGTAAATATAAGTGAAATTACAGTGCTGGAACACGAGATATGATAGCCACGTTAGACCAAGATGGTTTTGTCGGATCATATCACAAATGTCTTTATTTAGAATGGCCTGCCTCCTTACCATATTTATTGTCTTTTTCAAAGTCTTCGTCCCTACCATAACTATCCATCCACGTCAGAGACAGAGAGATAGAAGTATTTGATATTTATCCGATAATAACGTTTTTGGTCCGATCCGATGGCTTTACTAAGGTTGTCATTTCCATTGTGGTTGTCGTATCAGTGTCTTCACAAAGTCACAAACCTAGTTGAATATGTACGATCCTCATTCCAAGGAGATTTTTATTGATAGCTACACCAAATATTGGGCCTGTTGGGCTTATTTTGGTATTTTTATGGGATTTTGGGCCGTGCTTTGGGAAATATAACAAGTGTCTTCACTTTTGTTTTCTGTTATTTGAAGTGTGTTTACAATTTTACAACTAATATATATCTAATATTTATTATTTAAGCAATACTAATTGAAAATTTATCTTATTAAAAAAAATTGTTAAAAAATTTGAAAGGTCTATATTAATTATAATGTTATATTATTTGTATATATTTATTTATTCCAAATAAAATATTTTATCATACGTGACATTTTAAAATTATAATTTTATTTTCCTAAAAATTTGCAAAATATAATCATTATATCTTATTAAACTATATTTTTTGAATATATAATTATATTATCCAAAAAAATATATTATTTACAATATAATATAACCACAATATAATATT